>JAKUCV010000008.1:0-58152 GCA_028386065.3 Turnera subulata | reverse complement strand
GGTGCATTCCAGACAGGCTGCGGCGTTATCCCTTGGACGGGCTTGGATCCATAGGTTGCATCTATTACGCATACAGTGTTAGTGAGTCTTTAAGTCTTCCGCTGTGCATACTTTTGTTATTATTGGGCCATTGGGCCGGATGAGTTTCTATTGTTGATTTTACTTTGGGCTGTTGAGCCCGTGTTCTTGTTGTATACACTGTATGCTGGTTTCATTTTGGGTTGGGTTGTCACAGTTCCGGCACGTGTTTACTGTGTACGGTAAATACGGGTCGGGGCGTTTCATTTTGGTAGCGGAGCGGGCGTTAGGTCTTGTCGGGCAGTCTTTATGTGTTGTTGTCTTGTTTGCATAGTTCGCTCCAGTTGTTATTATTTAATATCATTTTAGTTAGTGCATTATGGATCCAGTCAAGGGACGCCAGCTGTCGCGGAACATACACATATGAGGTAATGATGCCATAATTTATGCGAAAATACAAATATTATAAATATTGCTAATATTTTGATACAAAGGGAAATATTAATATATTGATTGCGAATAGAAATATTACATTGATAATTTATAAAAAGGGGAGATAATACATGGATTTTTGATATTATATAAAAAGAAAATACATTTAACGGTTTGCAACGACGTTGACACGGAAGCTGTTTGCATCACTGTTGACGTTGACCGTGACTCTGTCGCTCCAAGAAAGCCACATGCCGCCTCTGTCGCGCTGGCCAGGAATTTCGAACCGGTTAGCTTGAGGGAATCGGAGTGGAATCAGACCTGATCGTCCCGTGGTTGCCACTGCGCCTCCGTCAGAAGAACCATGTTGGGCTTGTACTGGTTCTTCAAGTCCCTCAGAGTTCGTGAGAACTCCTGTGCACGCCTTGCAACTCCTCTGCAGTTCCACACCAGCAGACGTACCTTTGGCCAGGTTGGAGGTAGCCGAGTCATTCTGGGTATGCTTTGGGCTGTCATTGCGAGCTGGTAGTAAGCGCCTTGCTCCACAGTCTGGCAAGTGGACTCCAGGTTGAGCTCTTGAAGCCTATCCGAGATGAAGAACATCACGGAGTTTGCTGAGCCGTAGTATGAAGTCCTCAGTGTCCCATGGTCCTCTAGGAAGAACACCTCTTCCATGGGAGTGACGAAGAACCGCGACGAGTAGAGTTCGTCGACAAAGACAAGGCGTGGCATCCTACCGAGCTCATTCGGTAGTTCTTCAGCACGCTCGTTGACCATGCTATATGCCAGACGATTCCTTCTGCCTAAGTTGGCACCTTCGACGAAGAAGACGGATGAGGGAGCAGGCATGTTGATTCGGACGCGTAGGTGTTTCGGTTTTCAGCGTTTTGTGGTTTTGTTTTCTGAGAGTTTTGTCTGCTTTTAAAATGCTTTTGATGTTTTATACATCACCGCTCCTTCTTTTATACTCTTACGGGGAGCGTGATTACCGTTTTTGATTTTCGAGATTTTGCTTTTTGAATTTTACCGTTGCCTGCATTTATTGATTTACGCATTTTCCGGACCCATGCCAGAGTTTTTCAGGCTTTTCCTAACTCATGATTTTCTTTCGCTCTGGCTACCTTGTCTTTTGTTTTTATGGACTTATTATATTTTCTTGCACCTTTCACCACTTGCATCCGTGACCGTTGAGGATGGACAGATGGGACCGCATCTCGGGTAGAGAGCATGTGCGACGAGTTTACAGCTGTTCGGATATCGTGGAGAGATGCGAGACGAGACTGACGTTTTTGGCTTATGCAGAATTTGTGGACATGTGGGTAACGTGTCCTTCGAGAGACACAGGACGTTTCCGTGATCATCGCCTTGCCAGTTATCGGATATCTTCTTCATGAAGTTAACGGACGTCACCGTTAGCTGTACACGTCACGTTTCTTGATTCGAGGGTGTTTTCGTCTGAAACGAGCACCGTTCATGAAAACATATTTTATTTGATTTCTTTTTGTCTTGATTTTGTTAAATGGGTTTTGTTTTTAATTTCTTTATATTTGATTTTATATTCTTATAGTTGATTTTTATTTTGCTTTGAGATATTTTATTCTGTTTAGCATAAGATTCTTAACACAAGAGTTTTGATTTAAAAAGAAATTTATTTTATTAATTTCATAAAGGTTTACATCGGAGAAGAAGTACTCTCTGTGGAGTTACTTGCTTCTCTAGATCTTTTACAAGGTTTTTGGCATTTTTCATGTGCGGGAACAGCTCCATGCACGCCAGTTCTATCTGCGCCACCGCCGAGCTGATCTTCTTCAGCGAGAAGTTCAGTTGCGTCAGCTTTTGTTGCGGAGTGCTGCTCTCAGCGACCGCCTTGCCTTTTCTGTCATCAGCTTTCTTGGGGACACGTTTCTTCCGTCGTTTTGGGGAAACGACCATGTGCTCCTTCAGGCCGATGATGTTGGTCTTGAACCGTTTCTTTGGAGGCTCTTCATCGGAGCTTGTTGGGAAAGCCTTGCCGCCGATGTAGCTGTTGTTCTCGGAGTCAGAAGTTGTCCTTGATCTTAGTGGAGAATCCATGGCTGTGTGTGAGTATGCCAGTCATGAGGGTTTGGTATTTATAAGCGGATGAGATGTCGCTTAAGGGTATAAGCGGTATCTCATGTTGAGGTTGGATACCTGGCAGAGTGTGCCAGAATCTTATCGTGGTAGGACCCACGGATAAGACGGAATTTCGGGGACGAAATTCTTTTTAAGGTGGGTAGTCTGTAACAGCCCGGGTAAAAATTTTGGATTTTTACCGGACTGTAAAAGTCTATTTACCGTGATTTACTGTTGAATTAATCTTGGGTAATTAATTCAAGGTAAATCGGGAGTCGTTTTTCGAAACCGAGGGTTTTCCCGCGCTCGTGATTTTCCCGTGGATTTTTCGGAACTAAGTTGGTATTTTTCGGGTTTCGGAATTTCTCGGAAAATCACACCGGAAAATAACTAAGGAGGTATCTGTTATTTTCTGGTCCGGATCGGATTCGCCCGTAATGCGGACGAATTTTATTATTTAGTTCACAAGCTAAATAGTAATTTTTTTTCATTATAAGAAGGAGGCAGCCGGGTGAGGAAGAAGAGAAGAAGGGAAAAAAAGAGAAAAGAGAGAAAAGAGAGAAAAGAAAAAAAGAGAGAAAAAGAAAAAAAGAGAAAAAGAAAAAAGGGAAAAGAAAAAAAAACATGAAAAAAAATAAAAAAGAAAAGAGAAACTGTGAGAGGGGAAAAAAAAGAGATGAAAAATCAAAAAAAGAAAATCGGAAAATACAGAAAAAAAAGAAAAGAAAATAAGAAAATGCAGAAAAAGGAAAAAAAAGGCGTGAACAGTGCGTCACCTCCCAGCGCCTCTGACACTGTGCACGGCGATGAGTTTCCCGCCGATTCACGACGCACCGCCGCCACCAGCAGGAAGCCCACGCCGTCGCGACCTCACCCCAACTGTCGCCGTCGCCTTCCGTCCACCGTAGCGCCGTGACGCGCCTTCGACCCGTGGCGGAACCCGGCGGATCTGCTTCTTCCCCGCTCTGCTCCGCCACCGCGCCGCCTCGCGCCGAGGTTGCACCGCTCGTGGAGTCGCCCCAGCTTCACCGACCTCGCGCTGGCCTTCCCTCACGTTGCCTCGCCTTCCGCCGCCGTCCTTGCTGCTCAACCCGCTGGTAAGGTCGGGTTTCGCCCATTTCCGCGTCCGGGTCGCGCCCTTCCCGGGTTGCAATCCGGATCTTCCTTTTTTTATTTATTATTTATTTAATAATATATATCTATATATACATATAAATCTATTTATATAATTATTTCTGTTAATTAATTTCTGGAAAAAAATAGAAAATATTATTTTGGAAATTACATGCAATACTCTGGGTTGAGATTTAGAAAAAAATATATATATACTTTGATTCCTCAATTAAGATAATTATGTTATGTTTGTAAAATTATTATTATAGTTAGATTAGAAAATAGATATATACCTTGAAAATATTTCTGGAAATTATAATTATATATTATTATTTCTCTGGAATACAGTATGTATATGTTATTAATCTTGGAAAATATATATAGATATATTTCTAAAAAATATATATAATTATGTTGATTGATAATTGTTTGGAAAAGTATTTAGAAATATATATGTGTATTTATAAATTCATATTTATTTTCAGAAAATAAGTTCATATGATTATACTTTCTGGAAATGGAGTTTTCTAAAGATAATAATACTTGAAAATTATATCTTGGAAAGTATAATAATTTTAATGGAAATATTATGGAAAATATATACATATGTTATAATTTTCAGAAAAATTATAGTAATTATAATTTTGGAAAATTATAATTATTTTATGAAAATATTTTGAAAAGAATTTTAATTAAAGTATAGTACCGAAATTATATTCGGATATACGTATGGTTAAATATTTTCGATAAATGGAAATAATAAAGGATATGAACCGGGATGGGTTATTTCGCAGTTTGGGCATCATAGCATACCGATTATGTGCATTTATGTGAGTGTATATATTGTCTTGTGGTATAGGTTTGGATATCGGGCAGTTTCCCGAGGAGCCGGCGTCGGACCGGTCATTGTCTCCGAAGTTGAGTAATCGGCCAAGGTGAGGATGGATTTCCTTCAATATGTGCCTATATTACTCGGTTATCATGTTTTGATGATTGTGCATTGTCGAATGTGCTTTTGCTGTGTTTTGGTTCGGGATGTTAATCCCGGAGTCTTGTTGGGTATTTTTTGGATGTTTATCCCGTGTTGATTTTCTCTGTTTTTTTTCGGATTAAGAGTAATGGTATAATTAATGAATTGTGACAAGGATGTCGATCCTTGGTATTTTGGATGGGATGTCTATCCCGGTATTTTGGTTGGGGATGTCGCTCCCTGTGACTTGGTTTTTAATGACGGTAATATAATTGTCACGTGGTAAGTAGAGGTACGACCGGATGGTTAGAGACTGTTTTGTGGTGGCCATGATCTGGGTTCGTGTGATAAGCATGTCTATGCTTGGGATGTCTATCCCGGTTTGTTATTTTTGGGATGTCTATCCCTGGGTTCTTTTTGATCTGGCACCAGGAACAGGTTGATAACCTGGTACGACCCTAGCTTATCCGTGACGGGGCCCGGAAAGATAAAATTGGATAATTGGATTTTGTTGAGTCTTTTGGTCGGTTTTTTTATTGTTTTTGGCCTTGAGTAACTTTAGTGTCCATATTGATGGTCTTTCCATTGTCGTGAGCACTTCGGACTCACCCCTCACCTGCGGGCTTTCATCCCGTAGGATGAGTTATTTTTGGTACAGGTTTGATGCATTCCAGACAGGCTGCAGCGTTATCCCTTGGATGGGCTTGGATCCATAGTTTGCATTTATGCATACAGTGTATATGTGAGTCTTTATAAGTCTTCCGCTGTGCATGTTTTCGCTATTATTGGGCCCTTGGGCCGGATATGTTATTTATGTTGTTTACTGTTTTGGGCCGTTGGGCCTGAGTTATTATTGTTCACACTGTATGCTTGGGTTTATTTGGTTGGGTTGTCACAGTTCCGGCTCGTGTTTACTGTGTACGGTAAATACGGGTCGGGGCGTTTCAGGAATACTAGGTTGACACATAGATGGTGAGTTAAATTTGATGATGTTTATGGAATAAATGTGTATATACTAGTAAAAACATACTTATTAGGAGCGTAAGGTGGCCATAGCCTCCTTTACAGACCTCCAGGAGCGTCGCCACTGAACACAAGTATATACAAGAATCATGAAGTAAGCAATGATGTAATGAATAGTAAATTCGTGTTAAATATTTGAACCATGTGTATCTCTGAAGGTTGTATAAAAGAGGGTATAATCTTTATAGCTAAAAAAATTAAATGCATCTCTAAAAGGACCCATTTTTTTATATTTTTTTATCTTTTTTACAAGATTTCCAATACATATTCCCTTTTTTGTGAGAGTTAATTTTATTTCATATATCCGGCTATACTCTCCCTCAAGTATGATTAATAAGAGATGTCTTTTTTGAGGGGGATACGGAAATATTAGGTTGACGCTCATTTTTTATTGTGTTGTTTTGTTAAAAATATAGACATAAATATATTTCATTTACAGATTAAAAAAAAGAAAGAAACAAATCAAGCAAGCAAGAGCATAGCCCCACACAACACAGCCATGCTCCAAGGCCCAAAAACACTTTTCTTCGATAATCCAAGGCCCGGAAACAGTCGTCAAAAAACAAAAGGCCCAACCCATCCATCGCAGAGGGAAGAAAAACCCTAGCTGATGGAGGAGAGGCATTAGGATATTTTCGACCGCATATACCCATACTCCACCCTAATATCCCCAATAACCACCCCATATAAATACCTCTCTTCACCTCCATCTCGCTCTCTCCACCCACTTCAGAGAGAGTGCCTTTATCCTCTCTCGATATCACCGCCTTCTCCTTCCTTAGGTATCAGATTCTTCTCTATTGTTCTTGTTTTCCGTTCCGTTATAGATCTAGATCGACATAGATCCCGGCGGTTTCCGTTTTCTAGTCATTTCTGGTTATTATTACTACTATTATTATTCTAGATCTTCAGTTGAGTGTGTAGGCTCTGAAATCTGATCAGGTCATGGAATATATGGTTTTCGTTTCCTGTTTTCTGCGTATGCTTTTGTTTTGGTTGTTTATTTGGTTGCCTTTACCTATTTTGTTACTGGATCTGGATTTGTGTTAGCTTTTGAGCTCGAACTTATTGGATGCTTCTGTGTGCAGGTTTTTTTGTTTGATTGATTTGGTGTTTTTTCAAGACTAGGCAAAATGGTAAGCTGATTGTTAATCCGGTTCAGTTAGCTTTTCCGGTTCCTGGATGTTGATGTTAACAGTTTTGCTGATGATTACTGTTTGTTTTTCTGCTGTTGTGTTTGTGTGCAGGTGAAGTTCACGGCAGAGGAGCTTCGTCGTATTATGGACTATAAGCATAACATTCGTAATATGTCTGTTATTGCTCATGTCGACCACGGTATGGGTTTCCTCCCTTCCGTTCTATTTGTCTGATGTTCTCTTTGATGCGTCGGCTTAGTTCAGAAATGGTGCTTTAGTTTGCTAGAATTTATGGTTCTGATTGCTTCTTCAAAGCTCTTGTAATATTTAGTCTAGATGTCAAGGCGAGTTCATTCAAAAATTTTGAAAAATGTGGAAAACTGTGCTGATGATATTGAGAGGTCGTTGTATCTGTATGTGTTGGTTTGTGCTTTGATTAACTTTGGTCTGTGGTCAATGGCTTGCATATCGGAATATTAGAAGCTCCTGTGTTTTAGTAACATCTTGCTTGGGACTGATGATTTCTTCTGGACATTTAGAAGCAATGGTTTAAGTTAGCTAGTGTTATTTTCTTATTACCTGTGATTCTAGCTCTGCACTATGATTTTGAAGTTTGGTCAGTTCTGTTGATCTCAGATATTCTGATGGATTTATGCGGGGATACTTTACTGGGAATTTTCTGAATCTCATTTCTTTGGCTTGCAGGGAAGTCTACCCTTACCGATTCTCTTGTGGCTGCTGCTGGTATTATTGCCCAAGAAGTTGCTGGTGATGTGCGGATGACCGACACACGTGCTGATGAGGCTGAGCGTGGTATTACAATCAAATCCACGGGTATTTCCCTCTACTACGAGATGGCTGATGAGGCCCTGAAGAGCTACAAGGGAGAGAGGCAAGGAAATGAGTATCTTATCAATCTCATCGATTCCCCTGGACACGTTGACTTCTCATCAGAAGTCACTGCCGCACTCCGTATTACTGATGGTGCTCTTGTGGTGGTGGACTGTATTGAGGGTGTCTGTGTGCAGACCGAGACGGTGCTTCGTCAGGCTCTTGGTGAAAGGATCAGGCCTGTCTTGACAGTCAACAAGATGGACAGGTGCTTCCTTGAGCTTCAGGTGGACGGTGAGGAGGCCTATCAGACCTTCTCGAGGGTGATTGAGAATGCTAATGTCATCATGGCGACCTATGAGGATCCCCTTCTTGGAGATTGTCAGGTGTACCCAGAAAAGGGGACTGTTGCTTTTTCAGCTGGTTTGCATGGTTGGGCATTTACCTTGACCAACTTTGCAAAGATGTATGCTTCAAAGTTTGGAGTGGACGAGGCCAAGATGATGGAAAGGCTGTGGGGTGAGAATTTCTTTGATCCTGCTACTAAGAAGTGGACAAGCAAGAGCACTGGTTCTCCTACATGCAAGCGTGGGTTTGTGCAGTTCTGCTATGAGCCAATCAAGCAGATAATCAATATATGCATGAATGATCAGAAGGACAAATTGTGGCCCATGTTGCAGAAGCTTAATGTTGTTATGAAGTCAGAGGAGAAAGAGCTAATGGGCAAGGCCTTGATGAAGCGTGTGATGCAGACCTGGCTGCCAGCTAGTAATGCACTTCTGGAAATGATGATCTTTCATCTCCCTTCCCCTGCCACGGCACAGAAGTATCGTGTTGAGAACTTGTATGAGGGTCCTCTTGATGATGCTTATGCTACTGCCATCAGGAATTGTGATCCCGAGGGCCCCCTCATGCTTTATGTTTCGAAGATGATTCCTGCTTCGGACAAGGGTAGATTCTTTGCATTTGGACGTGTCTTTGCTGGAAAGGTATCCACCGGTCTGAAAGTTAGGATCATGGGTCCAAACTATGTCCCTGGTGAGAAGAAGGATTTGTATGTGAAGAGTGTGCAGAGGACAGTCATTTGGATGGGGAAGAAACAGGAAACAGTTGAGGATGTTCCCTGTGGTAACACTGTTGCCATGGTTGGGTTGGATCAGTTCATCACCAAGAATGCTACCTTGACGAACGAGAAGGAGGTGGATGCCCATCCCATCCGTGCCATGAAGTTCTCTGTCTCACCAGTTGTGCGTGTTGCTGTTCAGTGCAAGGTCGCATCTGATCTTCCCAAGCTTGTTGAAGGTCTGAAGAGGTTGGCAAAATCTGATCCCATGGTTGTCTGCACAATTGAAGAGTCTGGGGAGCATATTGTTGCTGGAGCAGGAGAACTGCACCTGGAGATTTGTTTGAAGGATCTGCAAGAGGATTTCATGGGGGGTGCTGAGATTATCAAGTCTGATCCTGTTGTGTCCTTCAGGGAGACCGTCATTGAGAAGTCATGCCGTACTGTGATGAGCAAATCCCCCAACAAGCACAACCGTCTCTACATGGAGGCAAGGCCAATGGAGCCTGGGCTTGCTGAGGCCATTGATGATGGGCGCATTGGTCCAAGGGATGATCCTAAGGCTCGCTCTAAGATCCTGTCTGAGGAATTTGGTTGGGACAAGGATCTGGCCAAGAAAATCTGGTGTTTTGGTCCTGAAACTACTGGTCCTAACATGGTGGTTGATATGTGTAAGGGGGTGCAGTACCTGAATGAAATCAAGGACTCTGTGGTTGCTGGTTTCCAGTGGGCCTCAAAGGAAGGTGCTTTGGCCGAAGAAAACATGAGGGGTATCTGTTTTGAGGTGTGTGACGTGGTTCTCCACGCTGATGCCATCCATAGAGGTGGTGGGCAGGTCATCCCCACTGCCAGGAGGGTTATCTATGCTTCTCAGCTGACAGCGAAGCCCAGACTCCTTGAGCCGGTCTACTTGGTGGAAATCCAAGCTCCAGAGAACGCACTTGGTGGTATCTACAGTGTTCTTAACCAGAAGCGTGGGCATGTGTTTGAGGAAATGCAGAGGCCTGGTACTCCTCTTTACAACATCAAGGCATACTTGCCTGTCATCGAGTCTTTTGGATTCTCAAGCACTCTCAGGGCGGCAACATCAGGGCAGGCTTTCCCACAGTGTGTGTTTGATCATTGGGACTTGTTGAATGCTGATCCTCTTGAAGCAGATTCGCAGGCAGCTAAACTTGTTGCTGATATTCGCAAGAGGAAGGGGTTGAAGGAACAGATGACCCCTCTGTCTGAGTTCGAGGACAAGCTGTAAGGGACTATCGAAGGCTGTTGAGCTGCACTATTTTTGTTGTTTTTTTGGTTTCTTAGGCTACGAATGTGTTGTAGTTGTGCTACTGTTGCTCTGGACGAACTTGGTATCTATTTCTCAGGTTATATTTTGTCTAGATACATTTTAAGCAGATTGTTGAGTACCTGTTGTGTGAACATATGGGCTACCAATCCTGGTTGATAATGCCTCATTTTTCTGTTCTCTTTAAATTTGATGTTGATGTTATTTTGTTATTGTTAGTGTTGTCATTGCTAACGTTTCTTGCAGGGTTTCCAGGAATTTTGATTTGTAGTTGAGCGGTTGTTACTTGTTTCTGTCTGTTCTATTTCAATTATTGGTTTGCGATTGGAGTTTTATGACACCTATAAGCGAGCTTTTGTTGTCCTCAGTTGCTGGCTCATAAGCTTTACACGGATTTCCTGTGTAATTCGTTGGTGGCTCGTAAGATTTTAGTCTCTTTTTCGCTAGGGATCGATTCTACTTCGTGAGCTGAGCGATGGGATTTCCATGGCCTGACTACTCAAGACTTCTTACCTATATGTTTTTTTAAACTTGGTATTCAAACTTTTTTTTTATCTTAAATTATAGTTATACAAACAATAACAAAATGATTCATCGATTCAAGTATATCTAACGTAGCCTTAAAGCTTGGAATACTTTAAGAAACAGCTACCGGTTGCAATTGTCATTGATTCGTACGGGTGAACACTGCTGTAATTTCAGCCATTCCAACTTATGTTATGCATATGACAAGTTCTTTTGCCTCGGGTGTGTGTGAGTGCTTAGTCATACTGCGTCGCCAGTTCATATGTGGTGGAGCTAGTCCTGATCACTAGAAAATACACCTCATTGGGTGGTGTGAGCCGAAGAACAGGGAGGCAATGGATTGAAAAAGATGCCTACCACCATGACTCTTTGCTTATGAAAGTGGCTTGGACAATTCTCGCTGAGAAAGAGAGTCACTTTGGGTAAGAATTATTTAGGGCAAGTACTTTTGCAACCAAGATCCTGCACCAATATGCATGTCTAAAGAATAACATCTTCGCTAGTTAGTTTCTCTATCTCACTCTTTCCAAGTCTCGTCTCTTTCCAACTATAAATCTTTGAGACAACTGCACTTATATATGCTAAAGAGGAGTATAATCAGACGATTATAGTCTTCAAACTATCTGGCTCTGTCTTTTATTTCTATCTGCTGCTGCTTCTTTTTCAGGATTGTAAAGCAAGGGCTGTCAGACTCAACGGAGGAGAATGTGAAGCATGATGAGGATACTTTGGTGAAAGTCACTCCTCTCAAACCATGATGGAAGAGAATGGGAAGGTGTACCACCCGAGCAGGCAGTGTAAGGAGATGGTGAAATGGCAGGAGAAAGGTAGTGGATGAAGCTGGAAAAATGTTGTAGCAAACAAAGAGGAATTTTTGGGTGGGGAATGGGTTTCGTCCCACCTCAGAACCCGATGTGAGGCAGGAAGTTATGGTGGAGCAACATGATGGAACTAATGATGCTTACACTTTTTTTGTCACCTCAGGTGAATTCCTTGTTCTTACAATTTTTTTTTTTGATTTTTGTTGGCTTTCCAAAGGTTGATCAACCTTCTAACTAATGGAACGCCATGGTGCTGAAGCGAGGAAGGATTCCTATGAAGTCCCAGTTAGCCTTCCTTTTTCAGTAGTATATGTGTAACTACTGTGTGTTCATATTGTTGGCTAACCGAACTTTAAAGGGAGCCTGTTCCCTAATTACCAACCACTCTTTGGTCTGTATTTTTAAAGACTTGTGGTTCCTTAATCCATAGCTAATGAGAAAGCACCATGTGTGCAATCTTTCTTTGCTGCATAAAGATATTCTGTTTTCAGCAGGTTTGCATCTGCATATGGGATCACAAGAGACACCAATCCAGCTGCTGCAAACAGGGGTGGTGCTAGACTAGGTTGCTTGTCAGGAAATTGTGAGGGTCATAGGTTATGTTGGCTTTTAGAGTTACAAGAGCTTCTTGATCTAATACTGTTGGTGTTGGGTGGTGATTCTGCTGCATTTAACAAGTGATGGTCACAAATAGAGTACTAATAACAGAACTATCGTGCAGGAGGTCTTCATTATTAGCTTGCTTTACACAAGGCAGGTTTAAGGCTGAAAGTTCTGAGTTCGAGTCCTGGTCTAAAAAAAGGACGACCATGTGTCAGAAACTCGAAAAGCTGTTGAACCACTAATTTTCTTTGAGCTTTTTTCCATATAATGGTCTTATTGATGGAACTGCTAATACAATGTGGGTTCAACCACTGTTGAATGAATTGCCTTCCACTGTTGAATGAATTTACAGATTTACTTCCAAAATAATACACGAAAACAAATAAACCTAGGAGGGAAAAAGGAACCCACAACTAATCAAACTTGGAGACTGGCCATAATAAAATTTTCCAGCCCAAGAGCTTTGCCTTTTTGTGATCGGATATCCAGTTGGAAAACAAGCCCATATATAAGGAGGCACTTGTAAATCCTAACGCCAAGTTAGCCATATGGGAGACTTCAACGCCAAGTTAGCCAAAAACAATCCGTAACTTTGGCTGAAGTCTTTTGAATTTGTCAATGGAGTTGGAGGATAAGCTGATCTGAATGCCCACCCGTTCTTGCCATGATCTGTCGAAGATGTTGGAAATATGAACAAGCTGCAGTAAATTGTAAGTTTGGCACCATGTTTGAGTGTAATCAAGTTGTATGGTTTGTCCCATCAACTTAAGTGTGTTAGGAATAGTTGTGTGTGTCTTTTTGTTATTGTAATGTTCTCTTTATTATTTGATCATTCTTGGTAAGCCTCATGTTCAACAAACCAAGAAGATCAGCTTAGTGGATTATGGGTCTCCATGCTGCACTAAGAAGTATGGGTTGAAGGTATGAGCTACATGCAAGTTGCTGCAGCAAGTTGGATTTTAGGCTGATTTGCTGCCTATAAATTGAGTCTTGTAATCAGTTATAATTAAGTGAAATAAACGTACATTGAGTATGTTTCACTTCACAAAATGTTTCTTAATTGATTCATTTAGTGTTTGAGCCGAGAGATTGAGTGAATTGAGAGAAAACCAATGCAATAGTAACCCAAAAAACCAACTTTTGCGTTTCTGCAGAATTCTGGGAATTTCCCAGCACAACATCGATGTTCTTGACTGAAACATCGATGTTCTAACAGCTCGACCAAGTTCCAGGTTCAGTAAACATCGATGTTCTTGAGTAACAAAGCCATCAAACATCGATGTTTTTGAAACAACATCGATGTTCTAATCGTTCGGCCGATTTGCTCGAAGTTCCAGTAGCCTCAGAACATCGATGTTACAAGTTCAACATCGATGTTCTTGAGCTGAAAAGCCAACAATTGGTAGCGGAGCAGGTTCTTTCTTTACGGGTCCTGCCTTTTTTGTTTTGCTAGATTCCAAGAAGATGGTTTCTGATTGGACCTCGATACAATGACGACAAAGATGCTGTGCCACAAGTTGGAAGAAGAGTTCGACTTGGATTTGTCGGACAGAAAATTGTTTATCAAAAATCAAGTGATTCTGTTCCTTGAAAGTGATGAGCTTGGGAACAATGAAGAAATTGAGGAGGAAGATTGCAGTGACGATCTTGTGGAAGATTCAAACACAGAGGTAACAAATGGCTTTGATATGAATTTCAATGGTGAAAGTGATGAGTTCATTGGTAAGCATTCTGAAAATGATGAATGTTTTGATGATGATGTTGTGGTTGATAAGATTTTCACAGATTATAGTCTTGATAATGCTATTGAATCTGTGGAAAGTGATGGTTTTGGATTAATTGATGAAGTGATTATGGTTGATGAGAGTCTTACTGGTTTTAGTGATGAACTTGTTGTGAAAAATGATAATGTTGAATTTGTTATTTGTGAGAGTTTGTATTTGGAGTCCAAAGATTTCTCCAACTACAAATTAGTTGAAATACAAAGTGAAAATGGTAGTTCAGGTTTCAAAACACCTGAAACAGAGAGTGTTGTTGAGATTGAATGTGTGGATGAGTTTGTTGATTGTGGAATTCTGGAAGTAAATGGAAATAGGAAAAACCAGAAAATCAAAGGGTGGAAAAAGGCTGGCAATCTCATAGAAGATAAATCACTGGAGTTCTATGATATGTTTGATGCTTCAAATGTCAAACTATAGGAAAAGGTATTTTACCAGGAAAAGGAAAAGGAAAAAGAGGATGAAGAGCTTTCAGTTCTGGAAACAGGCTCAAACTGTTGAAGAGCCTGTTGAAATTAAAGATGAACAGGTTTGAGTTGATGCATTGAAGAGAAGTCATTAGAGTTTTGTGATTTGTTTGATTTTGCAACTGCTAAGAAGATGTCTTGCAAAGAAGAAAAAAAAAACAACAAAACAAAAAAATAAAACAAAAAAAAGGATGGGAAGTTTCAAGTCTATTCACCAAGTCTTTGGAAAGAATCCAGTTCATGCTGTTGAAGAAGTTTGTTGAAGTTGAATATGAAGTTGAAGTTGAAGAGCAGCTTGTTCATGGGGGAGTGTTGGAAATATGAACAAGCTGCAGTAAATTGCAGCAGTAAGTTTGGCACCATGTTTGAGTGTAATCAAGTTGTATGGTTTGTCCCATCAACTTAAGTGTGTTAGGAATAGTTGTGTGTGTCTTTTTGTTATTGTAATGTTCTCTTTATTATCTGATCATTCTTGGTAAGCCTTATGTTCAGCAAACCAAGAAGATCAGCTTAGTGGATTATGGGTCTCCATGCTGCACTAAGAAGTATGGGTTGAAGGTATGGGCTACATGCAAGTTGCTGCAGCAAGTTGGATTTTAGGCTGATTTGCTGCCTATAAATTGAGTCTTGTAATCAGTTATAATTAAGTGAAATAAACGTACATTGAGTATGTTTCACTTCACAAAATGTTTCTTAATTGATTCATTTAGTGTTTGAGCCGAGAGATTGAGTGAATTGAGAGAAAACCAATGCAATAGTAACCCAAAAAACCAACTTTTGCGTTTCTGCAGAATTCTGGGAATTTCCCAGCACAACATCGATGTTCTTGACTGAAACATCGATGTTCTAACAGCTCGGCCAAGTTCCAGGTTCAGTAAACATCGATGTTCTTGATTGAACATCGATGTTCTTGAGTAACAAAGCCATCAAACATCGATGTTTTTGAAACAACATCGATGTTCTAATCGTTCGGCCGATTTGCTCGAAGTTCCAGTAGCCTCAGAATATCGATGTTACAAGTTCAACATCGATGTTCTTGAGCTGAAAAGCCAACAGAAAAATAGTTTCCAAAGAAGAGAATGTAAATGATAGTATAATAAACTGAAGAATAGAAAGCAAGTGATTGCAAGCTCAGTGGAGATGAAACCTCACCAGATTAGCAAGATATTCAATTCTAATACTTTTGAGCAGTGTCAGAACTTCGGTCATATGAGGTCTCCCCTCAGGTGATTCAATTGTGCAATCCATAGCCAACGCAAAAACATCACGTATGCATTCTTTCTTTGCTGCGGATAGATGTTGTTCTCTTGTCAGTAGGTTTGCATCTGCGATTTCTGTTGCAGCATCAGGCAATGCATCTTTTACATGGTTTCTCAGGCTCATCCCTTGGTTAAATATTTCATCTGTTGGCTTCTTTCTTGTAAATGTTTCCATCAGGACTATACCAAAGATGTAAACATCTCCTTTTGTTGAAATAGCATTATGATTATCATAATACAACTTGTCTCACATAAGAAGAAATATTCAATTCATAATTTATATGAAAGAATACCTGGTGACATATACCCAATGGTAGCCAAGGTCCTTGTCTGAGTCATTGAATCTCCTTCACCCAGGAGTTTGTCAATGCCTAGATCACTTTAATGAGCGACCATGTCCTTATCTAGTAAGATATTGCTCGGTTTCAGATCACAATGGATGATAGGTGTGGAAAAGGCATGATGGAGATAATGCAATGCGGATGCGACATCTAACATTATGCTTAGCCTCTGCAGGATATCCAAGCAATTGTTATGAGAATACAGCCACTTCTCCAGGCTTCCATGGGGCATGTATTGGAGTATCAGAGCTCTGAAGTCAAGATTAGAGCAACTGCTTATAATTCTGACAAGATTTCGATGCCTGATATTGCTCATAGCTTCACATTCGACATTAAAGCTCCTGAGTGCTCTCTCTTCTTGTTGCAAATTGAACACCTTTACTGCAACTTCCGTTCCATCAGGAAATGTTCCTTTGTATACAAAAGCCAAAGCCCCCTGTGCCTATTATGTTGCTTTCACAAAATCCATCGGTAGCCTGTACAAGTTCGAGGTAAGAAATTCTTCTCAATGCTGGTGCAACTGAACCACCTGCTGTATTGTCTACTGCAGCACTTCTATTGTGGCATCTTAACCAGACAAATACGGATGCAATGACTGTCAATAAGAATTCCGGAAGGACATATCTCAACAGAATCAATTTTAACACAGAAGCCTTGGATCTCTCAAGATTAATTATTACTTTTGCACACAGGAAATTCTGGAAGGAATGTGCTGCAAAGTCCATTATTTCCCAAAAATGACTCTACCGAGAAGTTCCTAAAAGTTCCTCCCCTGGGAATCTGGCCTTGCAACATGTTGAAAGACAGATTCAGGTAGTGCAGGGATGTGAGCTTTTCTAAAGACTCGGGAATCTCCCCTGATAGAATGTTCCAACAAGAATGTTGTCACTCAAATATAAGTCAGACAAATGTCTCAAATGACAAATCTCATTTGGGATTAATCCCTCCAAGCCACTCTTCTAGCGAATACCTGTTGATTGAAGTGATCAAGCTGTACGCTAAGTGTTAGTAGGGTATCAGTTGTGTGTTGAGTGTGATCAAGCTGTAAAGCTTGGGTCCACTCAATTATTGCTTTGAGTGAGTATCATGTGAATGTGTTCAAATAATGTTGAGTGCTAAACAATAATGTTATCCTTAGGTGTAGTGTGTTTTATTCTGTCTGGTAAGAGTGTTTGCATTATGAGTAGAGTGGTTATGACAGCAAAGTGTTGAGCTGTCAATAATCATGTATGTTTAGTGCATTATAGGCTGATTTTCTGCCTATAAATTGAGTATTGTAATTTGAGTTCCACAAGTGAAATAAAAGTACATTGAGTGTTTTTCACTTCACAAAGTGTTCCTTGACTTGTTCATTAAGTGTTCAAGCCGAAAAGTTGAGAGATTTGAGAGAAAATTAATGCAACAGTAACCAAGAAAACCAACTTGAAGTTCCGGAGAATTCTGGAAATTTTCCAGAAATCTTCAACTTGAACATCGATGTTCAAATCCCAACATCGATGTCCAAATCCTTATGCTAAATTCCAAATTGATTCCAACATCGATGTCCTTATTCTAACATCGATGTTCTAGTGTTTTTGCCAAGTTCCAGAGGCTTTTCAACATCGATGTTCAACTTCCAACATCGATGTCTTGAGTGCTCTGCCTAATTATTTGAAGACCCGAGACCACTCAACATCGATGTTCTGAGTTTAACATCGATGTTCTTGTGGTAAGTTTGAATTGAGTGAAGAGCAAAAACCAACAATTGGTAGCGGAGTAGGTTCCTTCTTTCAGGCCTATCCCATTTTATTGAAATTGCATCAAATTAGCGTAAACACTTACCCTCAAAATGAATACACAACCAGCAAATAGAACCACCTCATCCTTACCCCTACCACCTGTTTTTGAAGGAGAAAAATACAACTATTGGGCTATAAGGATGAAGTCCTTCCTTGTAGCCAATGGCTTGTGGTTCTTGGTAGAAGAAGGCTTTACTGAAGAAGAAGACATTGAAGAAATGTTTGTGAATCAATTGAGAACATATAATGATCGATTGCAGAAACACAATACTGCAATTTCATTTATGTTCTCCTTGGTTTCAGAGGACATTTTCCCTTTGATTGTAGGAGCTACAACAGTCAAAGAAGCATGGGAGATCCTTGAGAAGCAGTTCAGAGGTTCCAAGGAAACAAGGCAAATAAGGGTGCAATCTTTGAGAAGAGAATTTGAAATGTTGAAGATGTCAGAAGCAGAAACAATAAGGGAGTATGCTTCAAAAGCTCAAAGCATTGTCAACAAAATCAGATTGTATGGAGAAGTGATCCCAGAGGTCAGAGTAGTTGAGAAAATTTTCAACACGGTTGTTGATAGATTTGAAGCAAAGGTAGCTGTAATTGAAGAATCAAGAGACATCACAGAGATGTCGGTTCCAGAATTAGTTGGTAAGCTAGAAGCTCATGAGCAAAGGCATGGGAGAAAAATTGAAGCTGGGATTGAGAAGGCTTTCCAAGCCAAACAGAAAAATGTCAACAACAACAAATTTGAAGCCAAGCAAAAACCAACACCAAGCACAGACAAGAACCAGAACGAGGCCTCAAGTTCACAAACTGTTTTTTCACCTTGTCAATACTGTGGAAAAACAAATCATTTGGAGCAAAGGTGCTGGAAAAACAAGAAGTGCAACTTTTGTCACAGAATTGGGCACATTGAACGTTTTTGCAGAGCTAAACAAAATGGAGAGAATCAAGCCCAACAACAAGTGCTAGAACAACCACAAACAAGGCAACAAGCTCAGCCAGTTGTAGGAAATCAACAAGAGTTCATGTTCATGGCGAGTGAGAATTCAGAGAAGCAAGAAAATGGTGTTTGGTACATTGACAGTGGCTGCACTAGTCACATGACGGGAAATTCAAAATGGTTCTTGGACTTGGATGAATCAATCTGTGTGGAAGTCAAGACAGCTGATGGTGCCATCCTCAAATCCAAAGGAAAAGGTACTGTCTCTATAAACTATGATGGAGTTAGTAAATTCATTAAAGATGTTTTGCTAGTTCCTGGATTGAAGCATAATCTTTTGAGCGTGCCTCAAATGACTAGAAATGGGTACAAGGTAAACTTTGAAGATGATTGTTGTGTGATCTCGGTGAATGGTAAAACTGTTTGCAAAACAAAAATGAAGAACAATGCATTTTCTATGAACTTGAGCATGCATGATGAGATGGTAAATGAATGTGAGGTAGATGAAAGTAACTTGTGGCATAGAAGATATGGCCATGCTAGCTTGCATTCCTTGAAGCTTGCTGCACAAAAGGAGTATGTCAGAGATTTGCCTCCAATACAAATTCCTGGAAAAATTTGTGAGCTATGCCAATTGGGAAAGATGCATAGAGAGTCATTTCCGGCTGCTGCAGAAGGAAAAACCTTAGAGAAGCTGGAGTTGGTGCACACCGACCTTTATGGTCCAATGCACACACCTTCTTTGAGTGGTAATCTTTATTTCATGCTATTCATTGATGATCTAACTCGCATGACATGGATTTACTTCTTGAAGAATAAGTTGACAACTTTGGAAGTTTTCAAGAAATTCAAGAGCATGGCAGAAACTCAAAGTAGTTGTAGATTGAAGAAGCTGAGATCAGATAGAGGGGGAGAATTCATTTCAAATATGTTTGAAGATTTTTGCAACTCAAATGGAATTGTTCATCAATTAACAGTACTATATTCTCCTCAACAAAATAGTGTGGTAGAAAGGAAGAATAGGACAGTGATGGAGAAGGCAAGAAGCATGCTTACGGAGAAGAAGCTTCCTCAAAGTTTTTGGGCTGAAGCTACCTATACGGCTGTCTATCTCATCAATAGGCTACCAACAAAGTCAGTTGATGGAATGACGCCCATTAAAGCTTGGACTGGTAAGAAACCAACAGTTAAGCATCTTAAAGTGTTTGGTTCTCTTTGCTATGTACATGTTCCAGATGAAAAGAGAAGGAAGCTAGATTACAAAGCTGAAAGGGGAATACTTTTGGGATATAGTAGTCAATCCAAAGGCTACAGGGTATTCATGGTTGACAATGAGAGGGTAATCACCTCAAGAGATGTCAAAGTGGATGAAGATGCTTATTGGGATCGGAAATAAAAGATGGTGATGAAGAACAATCCTAGTGACGCAGCTGAAGTAGATGAAGATCAAGTGCAGGAAGAGCATCCTCTAAATGAAGAGGATTATGATTCAGACACACCTCCAATGAAGGTTAGGACACTTGTTGATGTTTATGGAAGGTGTAATTTTATAGAAATAGAGCCACATTGTTATGAAGAGGCATCAAATCAAGAGCATTGGAAGAGGGCCATGGAGGAAGAAATTGGCATGATCAACAAGAATCAAACTTGGGAACTAGTTGCAAGGCCTGGAAATCAAAAGATCAATGGAGTCAAGTGGGTGTTTCGCACTAAGATGAATCCTGATGGCACCATTTCCAAGTACAAGGCTAGACTGGTGGTCAAAGGCTATGCACAACAATATGGCCTTGATTATCTTGAGACATTTGCACCGGTGGCGCGCCTCGACATAATCAGATTGCTCCTGGCCATTTCAGCTCAAAACAATTGGAAGGTATTCCATCTAGATGTGAAATCTGCATTTCTAAATGGAATCCTAAAAGAAAAAGTCTACATCGAGCAACCTAAAGGCTTTATTGTGGAAGGAAAAGAAGACCATGTTTATAGGTTGAAGAAAGCACTCTATGGACTAAAACAGGCTCCAAGAGCTTGATATAGTCGCATGGACAACCACTTGGTTCAACAAGGATTCAAGAGAAGTGAAAGTGAGGCAACATTGTATGTGAAAGGCAGCTCAATTGATGATTTGATCATAGTCTCCCTTTATGTTGATGACATGCTAATTACCGGAGCAGATCACAGCAAAATTTCAGTTTTCAAAGCTGAAATGATGAAAGAATTTGAAATGTCAGATTTGGGATTGATGCACTACTTTCTTGGCATGGAGGTGACTCAAAGTGATGAAGGAATTATGATCTCTCAAAAGAGGTATGCAGAAAATGTTCTGAAGAAATTCAAGATGGACCCTTGCAATCCAGTGCCAACACCATTGATTCAAAACACCAAGCTTGCAAAGAATGTAGATGAATAAGATGCTGAAATTGAGGTGTACAGAAGCTGTGTAGGAAGTTTGCTGTATCTTACAGCAACTCGTCCTGATTTGCTATTCGCAACAAATTTGCTGTCAAGGTTTCTAAATGCACCTAAGAAGAGTAATGCTGCTGTGATGAAGAGAGTGCTCAGATATGTTAAAGGCACTAATGATCTTGGTCTTCATTACAGCTCATTTGAAGATGCAAAATTGAAGGCATATTGTGACAGTGATTGGGCTGGAAGTGTAGATGACATGAAAAGCATAACAAGTTATGTTTTCTTGCTTGGTTCAAATGCATTTTCGTGGTGTTCCAAGAAACAAACCGTTGTTGCTCAATCCGCAGCTGAAGCAGAGTATCTTGCTGCTGCAACTGTAAATCAAGTTATTTGGTTCAGAAAAATCATGTCAGATTTGAAGATAGAGCAGGAAGAACCCATGGAGTTATTCTGTGACAATCAGTCCACTATTGCTATGATTAAGAATCCAATTGATCATAGTAGGACAAAGCATTTCAAGATTAGATTCCATGTGATTCGTGAAGCTGAAAGTGAAGGAGAAGTTCAAGTCTTGTTCTGCTCCTCCGAAAATCAATTGGCAGACCTGTTCACAAAGCCTTTGCCCAAAAATAGGTTTGAATTGTTGAAGACCATGATGAATATGAAGAACAGCCTGATCAAGGGGGAGTGTTGATTGAAGTGATCAAGCTGTAAGCTAAGTGTTAGTAGGGTATCAGTTGTGTGTTGAGTGTGATCAAGCTGTAAAGCTTGGGTCCACTCAATTATTGCTTTGAGTGAGTATCATGTGAATGTGTTCAAATAATGTTGAGTGCTAAACAATAATGTTATCCTTAGGTGTAGTGTGTTTTATTCTGTCCGGTAAGAGTGTTTGCATTATGAGTAGAGTGGTTATGACAGCAAAGTGTTGAGCTGTCAATAATCATGTATGTTTAGTGCATTATAGGCTGATTTTCTGCCTATAAATTGAGTATTGTAATTTGAGTTCCACAAGTGAAATAAAAGTACATTGAGTGTTTTTTCCCTTCACAAAGTGTTCCTTGACTTGTTCATTAAGTGTTCAAGCCGAGAAGTTGAGAGATTTGAGAGAAAATTAATGCAACAGTAACCAAGAAAACCAACTTGAAGTTCTGCAGAATTTTGGAAATTTTCCAGAAATCTTCAACTTGAACATCGATGTTCAAATCCCAACATCGATGTCCAAATCCTTCTTCCAAATTCCAAATTGATTCCAACATCGATGTCCTTGTTCTAACATCGATGTTCTAGTGTTTTTGCCAAGTTCCAGAGGCTTTTCAACATCGATGTTCAACTTCCAACATCGGTGTCTTGAGTGCTCTGCCTAATTATTTGAAGACCCGAGACCACTCAACATTGATGTTCTGAGTTTAACATCGATGTTCTTGTGGTAAGTTTGAATTGAGTGAAGAGCAAAAACCAACAATACCCACAAATTGCAGCTTCTCCATCCTTCCAATAGATGTAGGAATAGGTCCAGTCAACTCAGTTATTCCAAGGTATAATGCTATCAAGTTGCTTAAGTTGCCAATTTCTCTTGGAATTTTTCCTTTAATTTTGTTACTTCGCATGTCTAGATGATGTAAAGTAGTAGAAAGATTCCCTATGGAGGCTGGAATGGTGCTGTTAAATGCATTAAATGATAACGCTAATCTTGTTAGATTCTTGCAACTTGCCAAAGAGGAGATAAAGCTCAAGTCACCAGTTAATTGGTTGGAATGTACTGCAAGATCCTTGAGCTCTTAAATTGCCAATTGAGTTTGGGACAGAACCAGAAAAAGACTTCTGGCTCAAATAGATGAAAATTAGCTTGGAAGCATTGCCAATGGAGTTGGGGGTATTTCCGTAGAGTTTGTTTTCCCACAGGTAAAGCTCCTCTAGACTACGCAATTCACCAATATTGGTTGGTAATGTCCCTGGTAAAATGTGAAGCTGCTAATTAATTTAATGCACATCTCAAAGAAATCACATTTGTTTTATCATTCTAGTTCTTAACCTAGTCTTATTGAAAAGATAATGTGACGCTGCTATTTAGTTTAACAAAATCATGGAGGTCAATTTTGTAGCACCTGTAAGTCTGTTGCTCTCTGCAGTTAACAACCATAGAGAAGTGCAGTTCATCAGACTTGTTGGTATGGATCCTGAAAATTCATGGGATTCAAATACTATTGTGAGTTTTCTTTTTCTTTTTTCTGTCTAGAATAAATACTATAGTTAGTTAAGTGGTTGGATTCATCTTTTTTGCAGTATAATTTAATTATAAAAAGAAATGAAAGGAAACACTAATGCCAAGTGAATTTGGAAACTGAACCAGATATTGCATTCTCATACAACCACAGCGCCTCTAGATTACTCAATTCACCAATGTTGTCTGGTATAGTTCCTGGAAAATTGATATACACTGATCAACTAACAAATCTTAAATGAAGTAAATTTCAGATTGATCAACTACCAATGAAGTCATTATTACAAGATTAATAATTTTGCTTTGATGGGATCTGACAAAATCTTATATTATTCAGGTTAGTACTGGTTTCCCAAAATAATAAACAAGCATAAGAATCTGGTAGCTGAAATGTCCAGCATTGAACATAACTGTCAGGTTATCTCTGATAGAGCAAGCTCTTTCAACAGGGTGAGATTGGAAACGTCCTTTGGGATGCTTCCACTGAACTTGTTCCGATGAAGGTATAAGTTAAGTAACTTTTTGCATTTCCATAGACTAGAAGGAATTTGCCCTACGAGCAAATTATTAGCAGGGTCTAGGTCCTGAAGATTTGGAAGATGCTTAAAAAAATCATCTGGGAGGCTACCAGTGAACTTATTCCCAATCAAGGAGACATATTGTAGAGAAGACATATTGGACACTATGTTTGGTAATGCACCTGATGATAATCAAAATATACAGTAAAATATCAACATTGGTACAAGCTATTTATGGACGGCATAGTTAATACCTGAGCAATGGCTGCCATCCATATACAAGTGAGTTAAATGTTAGGGAACCAAGAATGAGGTCTCACCGGTGAAGTTGTTGCATCCCAGGTCGATTCTTTTTAACAGACGAAGAGAAACAAGCTCACTAGGCGATGGTCCACGGAAGCTATTGTCACTGAGGTCAATAACAGCAAGAAATGAAAGGTTGGCTATGTGTGGAGGGATGGTGCCTTGAAGACCCATGTTGGAAAGGTTCAAGTATGTGACTTTATGGAGGATGGGATCACAAGAGACGCCAATCCAGCTGCATACAGGTGTTGTGCTAGACCAGTTGCTTGCCAATGAATTGTAGGGATCATAGGTTATGTAGGTTTTCAGAGTTAAAAGAGCTTCTTGTTCTGTATTGTAGCTGCTGGTGTTATGGGATGTTGCTGGCGCATCCGTTAATGGAATGTGTTGGCACTTTATCTTTGTCTTTCTTAGTATGTGAGTTCCAGTTTGTCTTTAGGGAATGTAATAGCTAGAACCGAGTAGTTGCTTGGATTTTAAGATTTTCGCTTGAATTTTGTGTTTGATGGGAATGAAGTGCTGCTTGAGCATCTAAATTGTGTTAAATCACATGAATAGATAGATAACTTGTTTCTAGATCAAAATTATTATTATTATTACACATAAAGAGCCAGGTACTGGTAGTACATCTAGCTATTGTTGGCTTTGATCTTCAAAGAATTCAGTTTAATCACAAGGACATCGATGTTGAACTCAAAACATCGATGTTGTGATGATTCGGAAACTTCAAATAATCTGCCGAACAGCTAAAACATCGATGTTGGTAATCAAAACATCGATGTTTGTTGGATAGCAGCTTCAAAACAAATCGGCCGAACGATTATAACATCGATGTTGCTATTATAACATCGATATTTTCTGGAAAAATTTCCAAAAATTCTGCAGAAACCAAGGTTGACTTTCTTGGTTAGTGTTCCATTATTTTTCTCTCAATTCACTCAATCTTTACACTTGAACACTAAATGAACAAGTTAAGGAACACTTTGTGAAGTGAAACAAACTCATTGTATCTTTATTTCACTTGATTTGAACCAGATTATAACACCCAATATATAGGCAGAAAAACAGCCTATAATGCACTGAACATGCATGATTGTTGACAGCTCAACACTTTGCTGTCATAACCACTCTACACATGAAGCAAACACATTTACTAGACAGAATAAAACACATTACACCTAAGGACAACATTATTGTTTAGCACTCAACATTATTTAAACACATTCATATCATACTCACTTAAAGCAATAACTGAGTGGACCCAAGCTTTATAGCTTGATCACACTCAACACACAACTGATACCCTACTAACACTTAGCTCACATCTTGATCACTTCAATCAACACTCCCCCTTGATCAGGCTGTTCTTTATATTCATCATGGTCTTCAACAATTCAAACCTGTTCTTGGGCAAAGGCTTTGTGAACAGGTCTGCCAATTGATTTTCGGAGGAGCAGAACAAGACTTGAACTTCTCCTTCACTTTCAGCTTCACGAATAACATGGAATCTAATCTTGAAATGCTTTGTCCTTCCATAATCAATTGGATTCTTAATCATAGCAATAGTAGACTGATTGTCACAGAATAACTCCATGGGTTCTTCCTGCTCCATCTTCAAATCTGACATGATTTTTCTGAACCAAATAACTTGATTTACAGTTGCAGCAGCAAGATACTCTACTTCAGCTGTAGATTGAGCAACAATGGTTTGTTTCTTGGAACACCACAAAAATGCATTTGAACCAAGCAAGAAAACATAACCTATTGTGCTTTTCATGTCATCTACACTTCCAGCCCAATCACTGTCACAATATGCCTTCAATTTTGCATCTTCAAATGAGCTGTAATGAAGACCAAGATCAATAGTGTCTTTAACATATCTGAGCACTCTCTTCATCACAGCAGTATGACTCTTCTTAGGAGCATTTAGAAACCTTGATAGCAAGTTGGTTGCAAACAATAGATCAGGACGAGTTACTGTAAGGTACAACAAACTTCCTACACAGCTCCTGTATACCTCAATTTCAGCATCTTCTTCATCTACATTCTTCGCAAGCTTGTTGTTTTGAATCAATGGGGTTGGCACTGGATTGCAAGAGTCCATCTTGAATTTTTTCAAGATAGTTTCTGCATACCTCTTCTGAGAGATCATAATTCCTTAATCACATTGCATCACCTCCATTCTAAGAAAGTAGTGCATCAATCCCAAATCTGACATTTCAAATTCTTTCATCATTTTAGTTTTGAAAACTGAAATTTTGCTGTGATCTGCTCTGGTAATTAGCATGTCATCAACATAAAGGGAGACTATGATCAAATCATCACTTGAGCTGCCTTTCACATACAATGTTGCCTCACTTTCACTTCTCTTGAATACTTGTTGAACCAAGTGGTTGTCCATGCGACTATACCAAGCTCTTGGAGCCTGTTTTAGTCCATAGAGAGCTTTCTTCAACCTGTAAACATGATCTTCTTTTCCTTCCACAATAAAGCCTTTATGTTGCTCAATGTAGACTTCTTCTTCTAGAATTCCATTTAGAAATGCAGATTTCACATCTAGATGGAATACCTTCCACTTATTTTAGGCTGAAATAGCCAAGAGCAATCTGATTATGTCGAGGTGTGCCACCGGTGCAAATGTCTCAAGATAATCAAGGCCATATTGTTGTGCATAACCTTTGACCACTAGCCTTGCTTTGAATTTGGAAATTGTGCCATCAGGATTCATCTTTGTGCGAAACACCCACTTGACTCCAATTATCTTTTGATTTCCAGGCCTTGTAACTAACTCCCAAGTTTGATTTTTGTTGATCATGCCAATTTCTTCCTCCATGGCTCTTTTCCAATGCTCTTGATTTTCTGCCTCTTCATAACAGTGTGGCTCTGCTTCTACAAAATTACACCTCTCATAAACATCAGCAAGTGTTCTAACCTTCATTGGAGGTGTGTCTGAATCATAATCCTCTTCATTTAGAGGATGATCTTCTTGCACTTGATCTTCTTTTACTTCAGCTGCGTCATTAGGATTGTTCTTCGTCACCATCTTTTCTTTCCAATCCCAATAAGCATCTTCATCCACTTTGACATCTCTTGAGGTGATTACCCTCTCATTGTCAATCATGAATACCCTGTAGCCTTTGGATTGACTACTATATCCCAGAAGTATTCCCCTTTCAGCTTTGAAATCCAGCTTTCTTCTCTTTTTATCTGGAATATGAACATAGCAAAGAAAACCAAACACTTTAAGGTGCTTAACTGTTGGTTTCTTACCAGTCCAAGCTTCAATGAGAGTCATCCCGTCAACTAACTTTGTTGGGAGCCTATTGATGAGATACACAGCAGTGTAGGTAGCTTCTGCCCAAAAACTTTGAGGAAGCTTCTTCTCCACAAGCATGCTTCTTGCCATCTCCATCACTGTCCTATTCTTCCTCTCTACAACTCCATTTTGTTAAGGAGAATATGGTACTGTTAATTAATGAAGGATGCCATTTGAATTACAGAACTCTTCAAACATATTTGATATGAAATCTCCCCCTCTATCTGATCTCAGCTTCTTCAACCTACAATTGCTTTGTGTTTCCACCATGCTTTTAAATTTCTTGAATATTTCCAGAGTTGCCAACTTATTCTTCATGAAGTAAATCCATGTCATGTGAGTTAGATCATCAATGAATAGTATGAAATAGAGATTATCACTCAAAGAAGGTGTGTGCATTGGACCACAAAGGTCGGTGCGCACCAACTCTAGCTTCTCTAAGGTTCTTCCTTCTGCTGCAGCCGGAAATGACTCTCTATGCATTTTTCCCAATTGGCATAGCTCACAAATTTTTTCAGGAATTTGTATTGGAGGCAAATCTCTGACATACTCCTTTTGTGCAGCAAGCTTCAAGGAATGCAAGCTAGCATGGCCATATCTTCTATGCCACAAGTTACTTTCATCTACCTCACATTCATTTACCATCTCATCATGCATGCTCAAGTTCACAGGAAATGCATTGTTCTTCATTTTTGCTTTGCAAACAGTTTTACCATTTACCGAGATCACACAACAATCATCTTCAAAGTTTACTTTGTACCCGTTCTTAGTCATTTGAGGCACGCTCAAAAGATTATGCTTCAATCCAGGAACTAGCAAAACATCTTTAATGAATTTACTAACTCCACAATAGTTTATAGAGATAGTACCTCTTCCTTTAGATTTGAGGATGTCACCATCAGCTGTCTTGACTTCCACACGGATTGATTCATCCAAGTCCAAGAACCACTTTGAATTTCCCGTCATGTGACTAGTACAACCACTGTCAATGTACCATACACCTTTTTCTTGCTTCTTTGAACTCTCACTTGCCATGAACATGAATTCTTGTTGATTGCCTTCAACAGGCTGAGCTTGTTGCCTCGTTTGTGGTTGTTCTTGCACTTGTTGTTGGGCTTGATTTTCTCCATTTTGTTTAGCTCTGCAAAAACGTTCAATGTGTCCAATTCTGTGACAGAAATTGCACTTCTTGTTTTTCCAACACCTCTGCTCCAAGTGGTTTGTTTTTCCACAGTGTTTGCAAGGGGAAAATGTGGTTTGTGAACTTGATGCCTCCTTCTGGTGCTTGTATGTGCTTTTCTCCAGTTTTTGTTTAGCTTCAAATTTGTTGTTGATATTTTTCTGCTTGGCTGGGAAGGCCTTTTCAATCCCAGCTTCAACTCTTCTCATATGCCTCTGCTCATGAGCTTCTAATTTGCCGACTAATTCAGGAACTGACATCTCAGTGATGTCTCTTGATTCTTCAATAGCTGCAACCTTTGCTTCAAATCTATCCACAATCGTGTTGAGAATTTTCTCAACTTTTCTGATCTCAGGGATCACTTCTCCAAACAACCTAATTTTGTTGACAATGCTTTGAGCTTTTGAGGCATACTCCCTTATTGTTTCTGTTTCTGACATCTTCAGCATCTCAAAATCTCTTCTCAAGGATTGCATCCTTATTTGCCTTGTTTCTTTAGACCCTCTGAACTGCTTTTCAAGGATCTCCCATGCTTCTTTGACTATTGTAGCCCCAACAATCAAAGAAAAAATCTCCTCTGAAACCAAAGAAAACATAAATGAAATTGCAGTATTATGTTTCTGCAATCGTTCATTGTATGTTCTCAATTGATTTACAGACATCTCTTCAATGTCTTCCTCTTCATTAAAACCTTCTTCAACCAAAAACCACAAACCATTAGCTACAAGGAAGGATTTCATCCTTATAGCCCAATAGTTGTAGTTCTCTCCATCAAAAATGGGTGGTAGGGGTAAGGATGAGGTGGTTCTATTTGCTGGTTGTGTGTTCATTTTGTGGTTTGGTGTTTAGGTAGGTGTTTGGGGCTAATTTGTTGTGGTTTCAGTAAATTAGAACAGGCCTGAAAGAAGGAAGCTGCTCTGCTACCAATTGTTGGCTTTGATCTTCAAAGAATTCAGTTTAATCACAAGAACATCGATGTTGAACTCAAAACATCGATGTTGTAATGATTCGGAAACTTCAAATAATCTGCCGAACAGCTAGAACATCGATGTTGGTAATCAAAACATCGATGTTTGTTGGATAGCAGCTTCAAGGTTGACTTTCTTGGTTACTGTTCCATTGTTTTTCTCTCAATTCACTCAATCTCTCGACTTGAACACTAAATGAACAAGTTAAGGAACACTTTGTGAAGTGAAACACGCTCATTGTATCTTTATTTCACTTGATTTGAACCAGATTATAACACTCAATATATAGGCAGAAAAACAGCCTATAATGCACTAAACTTGCATGATTATATAGGCAGAAAAACAGCCTATAATGCACTAAACATGCATTATTGTTTAGCACTCAGCATTATTTAAACACATTCACATCATACTCACTTAAAGCAATAATTGAGTGGACCCAAGCTTTACAGCTTGATCACACTCAACACACAACTGATACCCTACTAACACTTAGCTCACAGCTTGATCACTTCAATCAACAACTATGAGGTTGGTGCTTTTGCCAGCTTGATATTTCCTCTGAACGAATTTTCAGTACCTATAAGACTACATATTCATTATGTCAGGAAACTTTGACATTCTGTAATGGCTTGTGTTTTGAACTGTCAATGGAGTTGGAGGATATTCTGGCCTGTTTGTCCACCAGTTCTTGCAGCGATCTGTTGACGAATATTTCCCACGGATTAGAAAATGTAAGATTACTACAGATACTGGTGAAACAAGCGCAGGAGAATAGAAAGCAAGCAATTGAAAGCTCTATGGAGATGAAACCTCACCACATTAGCAAGATATTCGAATCTAATACTCTTGAGTAATGTCACAACTTTGGTCATGTCTGCTCTCTCCTCAGGTTTTTCAACTGTGCAATCTACAGCCAATGCAAAAACAGCATGTATGCAATCTTTCTTTGCTGCATAGAGATGTTGTTCTCTTGTCAGCAGGTTTGCGTCTGCAATTTCTGTTATAGCATCAGGCAAAGCATCTTTCACATAGTCTCTCAGGCTCATCCCTTGGTTAAATATCTCATCTGTTGGCTTCTTTCTTGTAATCATTTCCATCAGAACTATACCAAAGCTGTAAACATCTCCCTTTGTGGAAACAATTCCTTCTGATCCATACTCTATTAATAACCGAGTCTAGTTAGTAAAAAAGTGTCATAGCGATCATAATAACACTTTGGGAATGGAAAGAAAGATAAAAGGAAAAGAGCTGTGATGGGAAATTTGGTAATGTCTCATCTATAGAAGAACTATTTGAGCTTATACTGGGAATCTAAGATATTAAACATTACCTGGTGACATATACCCGATAGTGGCCATGGTCCTTGTCCGTGTCATCGAATCCCCTTCACCGAAGAGTTTGGCAATGCCTAAATCGCTTACATGAGCGACCATGTCTTCATCTAGTAAGATGTTGCTGGGCTTCAAATCACAATGAACGATAGGTGTAAAAAACCCGTGATGGAGATAATGCAATGCAGATGCAACATCTATCATTATGTTCAGCCTCTGCAGAATATCCAAGCAATAGTTATGAGAATACAACAACTTCTCCAGGCTTCCCTTGGGCATGTATTCGAGTATCAGTGCTTTGAAGTCAAGATTAGTGCAGCTGCTAATAATCTTCACTACATTCCGATGCCTGATATTGCTCATTACTTGACATTCTACATCAAAGCTCCTGAGTGCTCTTTCTTCTTGTTGCAAATTGAACACCTTTACTGCAATCTCCTCCCCATCAAGAAGCTTTCCTTTGTACACAGAGCCAAACCCTCCTTCCCCAATTAAGTTGCTTTCACAAAATCCGTCTGTGGCCTGTTCAAGTTCTAGGTAAGAAATCCTTCTCCATGCTGGTAGAACAATGCCGCCTGTCTCATTGTGAACTGAACCATTTCTTCTGCAGCATCTTAACCAGACAAATACAACTGCAATGATTGTGAACAATATGAATGCTGGAAGGATATATCTCAACAGGATCAATTTTATCACAGAAGCCTTGTATCTTTCATGACTACTACTTTTGCACGCAGGAAATTGGTACAGGAACGTGCTGCAAAGTCCATTATTTCCCAAAAATGACTCTACCGAGAAGTTCCTAAAATTTCCTCCCCTGGGTATCTGGCCTTGTAACATATTGAAAGACAGATTCAGGAAGTGCAGGGATGTGAGATTTTCTAAAGACTTGAGAATCTCCCCTGACAGATTGTTGCCGGATAAGTCCAGGGCTTCCACGCTTAAGAGGCTCCCAAACGTATCAGGAATATGACCTTGCAGTTTGTTATTTGCCAAGCAGAGATTCATCAGGGATTCGAGGCTTCCCATGGTGTTTGGGATAACACCTGAAAAATTATTACTCGACAAGTCTAGCTTGATTATGACCTTCAGGTTTCCAATCTCTAATGGTAGCTGACCAGTGAGCTCATTTGATGATAAATCCACTTCCAAGATAGAATCAAGGTTCCATAAACTTGAGGGTATTGTAGATGTGAGATTGTTCGATTCCAAATCTAAAATTCTGAGAGAAGTCATAGCTCCCAAGCAGCCAGGTATAGGTCCAACCAGATTGTTGTAACTCAAAACTAACTTGGACAGAAGTCTCAACTGGCAAATCTCATCTGGGATCCATCCTTCCAATCCCCCGTAGCTAATATTCAAGAGTTGTAGTCTCTCCAATCTTCCAAAAGATGTAGGAATAGATCCAGACAATATATTATCTCCAAGCAATAATGCTGTCAGGTTCTTTAAGTTGCCAATTTCTGGTGGAATGTTCCCTCTTAGTTTGCAATTTCTCATGTCCAACTTATTTAGAGTAGCAGACAGGTTTCCAATAGAAGCCGGGATGGTGGTGTCGAATGCATTACGTGGAAAAACTAATTTTGTTAAATTCTTGCAACTTGCCAAAGAAGAGATAAAGCTCAAGTCACCAGTCAATTGATTGGAACCGAAGGCAAGCTGCCGCAGCTGAGTTAAATTGCTGAATGAGTGTGGAACCGAACCATTTAATGCGTTTCCACTCAAATCCAAGATTCCTAGCTTAGAAGCATTGCCAATGGAGTTTGGGATCTTTCCATGGAAGTTGTTCTCCCAAAGGCATAGACTCTCTAGTCTATTCAATTCACCAATATTTGCTGGTAATGTCCCTGCAGGCAAAACGTGAACTAGCTTCATTAATAATGCACAGCTCAAAAACTTCAAAAGCATATAAATATGATATACCACCACATCATATCAAGAAGTACAGAAAGAAAATAGTGGAGGTCAATTTTGTTATGGCACCTGTCAGTCTATTGAGAAATGCTGATAAGATCGAGAGAGAGGTGCAGTTCATGAGACTTGCTGGTATAGGTCCTGCAAAATTGGTCCAAATAGCATAGTTAGTTTTTAGGTGCTGGCAGTATATTTGACTTGAAGAAAAGGAAACAATATTATGACTTTGGAAACTGCTGTTTTAATTTTTTTTTTTTTAAAAGTGTGAATCTGAAAACTGAACCAGATAATGTGTTGTTGTCCAACTCCAGAATCTCTAGATTACGCAATTCACCAATGTTGTTTGGTATTGATCCTGGAAAATTGACAGGCACATGGATAAATATCAAAATGAAAGTTGTATACATGTTTTCATAAAAATTGAGCGCGCAGAATAGCATGCACTCAAGCTCGAACTTGAGTTGCCTATGCACAAGCTCGGCTCGCTTACACCCCTCATTAGGACAATTAATATATAGTTAAGCTAACCCATACGTACCTGTCAGCTCATTAAATGATAAAGAAAGCTGCTTTAACAGGGTGAGATTGGCAAGGTCTTTTGAGATGCTTCCACTGAACTTGTTACCATTAAGGTTTAAAGAGAGTAACCTTTTGCATTTCCACAAGCTAGAAGGAATCTGTCCCTCAAGCAAATTATCAGCAAGTGCTAGCGTCTGGAGGTTTGGAAGATGTTCGAAAACATCATCCGGGAGGCTACCGTGCGAAGGCCCCACCTGGAAGCTGTTGTTTCTGAGGTCAAGAACAGCAAGAAATGAAAGGTTGGTTGTCTGTGGAGGGAAGGTGCCTGCAAGACCCATATGGGAAAGATTCAAGTATGTGACTCTATGGAGGATGGGATCACAAGAGACACCAATCCAGCTGCTGCAGACAGGGGTGGTGCTAGACCAGTTGCTTGTCAGGGAATTGTAAAGGTCATAGGTTATGTGGGCTTTTAGAGCTAAAAGAGCATTTTGATCTGTAACGTAGCTGCTGGTGTTGTGGGGTGTTGCTGCTGCTGCTGCATTTCCCAAGTGATCATCATGGGAAAAAAGTACCAAGAACAGTACTAATATCATGCAAAAGATAATGCAATTCTTCATTATTTGCTTGGCTTACTTATTTTGCTTGGGGGGAAAGAAAGAAGTACTTGCTAACTATATGCACCGTTCTTTAGTGGTTTCCCAATTAACTGGGGAAGAGCTGGTTATTGGGATCAGTATATAAAGTCATTTATTTTTATTTATGTTTTGTTGGTCAATATTGACTTCTTTCTCTACTTCCACCTGTTATGTGTATATGGAAATTTTCCTTTCTATTTTGTTTGACTTGTTTCCTTAAAAACTGATTCCTAAGTTGAAGTTTTGAATATCAGTGCAATTGTTAAAGATGTCTTAACATGTGTATCACATAAAAAGTGACAGTAAAAATTTAATAAAACTCACGAAATTGGAAAGCATGCAATTTTCCAGGAATTTAAATGTAATACGCGTATTGAACGAGGACTTCTTCTTCGTGTATCTAATTTTGAGACAAACGAAATCTTTGATTTTCCATATTCATCACCATCATAACAGAAATCCACAGCTGGATTCATTGCACACAAACCATAGTTAGACATTTATTAGAGTATTTTAATAATATATAAGATTGTTTATATAAATTAATTACTGATTCCTGCCCGAGGCAATGACACAATCTTTGAACAGTTTTGTTTTTGAGGAAAATCTTTGAACAGTTTAATTAGAATGTCAAAACAGTTTACATGCAGAAGTGTACAGTTTCACAAAAAGAAAATTTTGGAAACTCAACTTTATATTTTAGCAGGATAGGATATGCTACCTTCGATATTCTATACCAAAAAGGCAAAAACCACACCTTACTAGTTAGATCACATAAAAAATTTATTATAATTGTTATAATAACAAATTCAACAATACATGATGATACAAAGACATACCATCAGTTGTAGGAGTATAAACATTCTTTTCCCTCCTCCTTTACAATCATTCTATGACAGCACCCTGTTACATCTTTCATCTGACAATATGTTGGGTATCTCTCCACTTACTTACAAGTTACAACTGCAGTACTATGGTAATGCCATCTTCATAAGTTGCTTATAGTTGCCTCTTTAAATTTTTGATTCAGACAAAAAAAGAGTGAACTGGTGCGAGTGCCCACCTGACCTTGGCAATTGAGGGTCCTGTTGACACATTGTAAAAAAAGAATGCATTAATAAGCCGGCAGTTACTCTATGAAACTGGAGACAAAGATATTATTAGTGTACTTTATGACTTTTGGCAGCAAGATCCTTACCGTATCAGCTAGATATCTAGTTCTGATATTCCTTAGGTTGGCAAGGACTTCTGTTATGTCAGGTCTTTTCTCAGGAAATTCAACCGAACACTCTATAGCCAATGTGAAAACGGATGATAAACCCTCTACTCTCTTGAATTGGCTCCAGTCTTTCACTACAGTCCGTAATTTTGATGGTTCTTTGGGAGGATGTGACTAACTCTGCCAAGTAGGCCAATGCCCTTGACTACAGCCCATAATTTTGACAGTCCATTGCTTTAAATAAGTTCAAAGGAGGATCTTACAAGTTTACCAGCAATAATTGGAACCAGAATCACTCCTAGTGGATAATATCCTCATGATGGTATTTGGTTGATTTCAGGTTAATGGAACACAATGGAAGGTAGTGGGCTTTAGTTTTCTGATTGTTGGGCCTGAGCTGATGAAATTATTTGTCTAGTCCAGATAGAAGAAGACGGTTCTGGAAAGTGTAAACTAAACAAAATTACATTTTAGCGTGCTCAAAATAACTATATAAATAAATGAAGTAAAAAGACATGCAATCTTTTTTTTTTTGTCGCAAAAAGACATGCAATCTTACTGTATTAGCTTGACCAAGCGTGCATTTCGCTATAAAAATAGAACCAAAATGTGCGTCACTAACAAATCAATGGTTATAACATGAATTGGTACCAACAACAAGGCTAGGCAGTTAATTTGAATCTACTTAATTAATCTCACAGAACATTCAATCTACTCCAGACTCCAGTAGTCTGAATTCAGAGAAATTAGGTGTCAACAATTAGATCACCTGCACAGTGTTCCTATTAGTTTCTTCCACCAACTCGTAGGGATTTAATTTGACGGAAACAAAAAGCCCAGGTCCTATAATCAGTAAAATTGATAAAGCACCTCCGTGCCTTAATGCAGAAGAGAATTTAGCTCAGCTGACTAAGTAGAGCTTCATTCCCTCAGGAAAAAGGACTAAAGCTTAAGAGCCACCAACAAAAGATAGGAAATCAGAGAAATATATGAGCCAGCAACATTACCCCAATCCCTCCGCTTATATAAAACACAATGACAATCACCTATTGCATAGTACCAATAACCGAAACAAAACACATACTCACTAATCAAAATTCCAGACCCACTACAAGAAAACATTACCGATGACCAGGTTAACAAAAAGAAAAACAACTATTCAATAAAGAAACAGAAAAACTAAGACAAGAAACAAAAAGAGGCATTATCAACCAAGGTCCGAGTAATTTCTGCCCATATGTTGACACAAAAGAAAGGTATTCCACAATCAGCTTTAAATGTATCTAGACAAAATATAATATAAGGAATAGGTAAAAACTTTGTCCGGAGCGGGTCTGACAACCCGTCAACTACAAACACATTCGTCGCTAAAGAGCAAAAAAAAAAAACACAACAAAAACTGTGAAGCCCAAAATCCTGCAGCTCAACAATTTTTCAAAGTTTCCTTACAGCTTGTCCTCGAACTCAGACAGAGGGGTCATCTGTTCCTTCAACCCCTTCCTCTTGCGAATATCAGCAACAAGTTTAGCTGCCTGCGATTCTGCATCAAGAGGATCAGCATTCAACAAGTCCCAATGATCAAACACACACTGTGGGAAAGCCTGCCCTGATGTTGCCGCCCTGAGAGTGCTTGAGAATCCAAAAGACTCGATGACAGGCAAGTATGCCTTGATGTTGTAAAGAGGAGTACCAGGCCTCTGCATTTCCTCAAACACATGCCCACGCTTCTGGTTAAGAACACTGTAGATACCACCAAGTGCGTTCTCTGGAGCTTGGATTTCCACCAAGTAGACCGGCTCAAGGAGTCTGGGCTTGGCTGTCAGCTGAGAAGCATAGATAACCCTCCTGGCAGTGGGGATGACCTGCCCACCACCTCTGTGGATGGCATCAGCGTGGAGAACCACGTCACACACCTCAAAACAGATACCCCTCATGTTTTCTTCAGCCAAAGCACCTTCCTTTGAAGCCCACTGGAAACCAGCAACCACAGAGTCCTTGATTTCATTCAGGTACTGCACTCCCTTACACATATCAACCACCATGTTAGGACCAGTAGTTTCAGGACCAAAACACCAGATTTTCTTGGCCAGATCCTTGTCCCAACCAAATTCCTCAGACAGGATCTTAGAGCGAGCCTTAGGATCATCCCTTGGACCAATGCGCCCATCATCAATGGCCTCAGCAAGCCCAGGCTCCATTGGCCTTGCCTCCATGTAGAGACGGTTGTGCTTGTTGGGGGATTTGCTCATCACAGTACGGCATGACTTCTCAATGACGGTCTCCCTGAAGGACACAACAGGATCAGACTTGATAATCTCAGCACCTCCCATGAAATCCTCTTGCAGATCCTTCAAACAAATCTCCAGGTGCAGTTCTCCTGCTCCAGCAACAATATGCTCCCCAGACTCTTCAATTGTGCAGACAACCATGGGATCAGATTTTGCCAACCTCTTCAGACCTTCAACAAGCTTGGGAAGATCAGATGCGACCTTGCACTGAACAGCAACACGCACAACTGGTGAGATTCTTCCCCATCCAAATGACTGTCCTCTGCACACTCTTCACATACAAATCCTTCTTCTCACCAGGGACATAGTTTGGACCCATGATCCTAACTTTCAGACCGGTGGATACCTTTCCAGCAAAGACACGTCCAAATGCAAAGAATCTACCCTTGTCCGAAGCAGGAATCATCTTCGAAACATAAAGCATGAGGGGGCCCTCAGGATCACAATTCCTGATGGCGGTAGCATAAGTATCATCAAGAGGACCCTCATACAAGTTCTCAACACGATACTTCTGTGCCGTGGCAGGGGAAGGGAGATGAAAGATCATCATTTCCAGAAGTGCATTACTAGCTGGCAGCCAGGTCTGCATCACACGCTTCATCAAGGCCTTGCCCATTAGCTCTTTCTCCTCTGACTTCATAACAACATTAAGCTTCTGCAACATGGGCCACAATTTGTCCTTCTGATCATTCATGCATATATTGATTATCTGCTTGATGGGCTCATAGCAGAACTGCACAAACCCACGCTTGCATGTAGGAGAACCAGTGTTCTTGCTTGTCCACTTCTTAGTAGCAGGATCAAAGAAATTCTCACCCCACAGCCTTTCCATCATCTTGGCCTCATCCACTCCAAACTTTGAAGCGTACATCTTTGCAAAGTTGGTCAAGGTAAATGCCCAACCATGCAAACCAGCTGAAAAAGCAACAGTCCCCTTTTCTGGGTACACCTGACAATCTCCAAGAAGGGGATCCTCATAGGTCGCCATGATGACATTAGCATTCTCAATCACCCTCGAGAAGGTCTGATAGGCCTCCTCACCGTCCACCTGAAGCTCAAGGAAGCACCTGTCCATCTTGTTGACTGTCAAGACAGGCCTGATCCTTTCACCAAGAGCCTGACGAAGCACCGTCTCGGTCTGCACACAGACACCCTCAATACAGTCTACCACCACAAGAGCACCATCAGTAATACGGAGTGCAGCAGTGACTTCTGATGAGAAGTCAACGTGTCCGGGGGAATCGATGAGATTGATAAGATACTCATTTCCTTGTCTCTCTCCCTTGTAGCTCTTCAGGGCCTCGTCAGTCATCTCATAGTAGAGGGAAATACCCGTGGATTTGATAGTAATACCACGCTCAGCCTCATCAGCACGTGTATCGGTCATTCGCACATCACCAGCAACTTCTTGGGCAATAATACCAGCAGCAGCCACAAGAGAATCGGTAAGGGTAGACTTTCCTGCAAGCCAAAGAAAATAAGATTCAGAAAATTCCAAGTAAAGTATCCCCAAATAAATCCATCAGAATATCTGAGATCAACAAATCACAGACCAAACTTCAAATTAGAGTGCAGAGCTAGAATCACAGGTAATAAGAAAATAACAGTAGCTAATTTAAACTCTTGATTCCAAATGTCTAGAAGACATCATCATTTCCAAGCGAGGTGTCACTAAAATACAGGAGCTTCTAACATTCTGATGTCCAAGCCTTTGACTATGGACCAAAGTTCATCAAATCATAAACCAACACATCCAGATACAATGACCTCTCAATGTTATCAGAGCACAGTCTCAAGCATTTTTCCAAATTTTTTGAATAAACTCGCTTTGACATCTAGACTAAATGTTACACGAGCTTGAGAGAAGCAATTAGAAGCATATACTCTAGCAAACTATAAAAAGCATTTGTTGTACTAAGTCAACACATCAAAGGGAACATCAGACAAATAGAACAGAAGGGAGGAAACCCATACCGTGGTCAACATGAGCAATAACAGACATATTACGAATGTTATGCTTATAATCCATAATACGACGAAGCTCGTCTGCTGTGAACTTCACCTGCACATACACAACAACAAAAAAAATAGCACACAATATTTGTCAGTAGAACTCTTAACAACAAAGAAGTAACAACGGGAACCAGAAAGTTAACCTAATCAGAGGAGAAACTATCAAACACAGTGAACTTACCATTTTGACTAGCTCTCAGAATTCACCTACAAACAATTTATTTCCTGCAAAATTGTAGGATCACTCAAATCAGTTCAGTGTTAGCATAAAATCAAACATCTATCATCACAGAGACAAAACAATAGCAAGACCTTCATCGAATATACAACAAAAAAAATCGCATCAAGAAATCCATCCGAAACAAAAAATGAAACAACTAAACAAAGGTAAACGGATTCATCCACATCCTTTAACATGAGATCGTTTACTTCAACAAATCCAGAAATCAAATACTCTCGAAGTTTAAAGCAAAAGTGAAACATTAATACACATATAAACAAAAACAACAAAGAAAAAAGCACTAAAATACTAATAATCAAGTTAGGCTCTAGGCAATTAAACATCTAAACTCTCTACGATCGATACAAGTCAATGATTATAACTAGAAAACAAACTGCTTAAACCAAACCAAAAATAATTAAAGAATAACTAATCAAATACTTCTATCGTTAATATCAGATCTAAGCAAGCATCGATAGAAGCTAAAAGTGATAGTAGGAAATGAATCAAGAGGCAAAGCAGGAGCGAGCTTACAGAGAAAGAGAGAGGACAAAGAGACGAGCTCGAGACAGAGAGAGAGAGGCGGCGATAGAATAGAAGAGAGTGTTTTTAGGTCACTCTCTCTTCACTGTGTCCCAGAAATGAGCTTCTCGTGGAAATGGAAAGGTATTTATTTGGGGAATTTGCATGTTGCGTTTAGGTTTTTCTTCCTAGGGTTTTCTTCAGTGGGCCGGGCTTTGTAGGCCTGTGCTTGTGCTTCTTTAATGGGCTCTTCTCATGTGGCCTTCTTCTTTGCTATTTTTCTCCATTTATTACTTTCTTAATAACTTTTCCAGTAAGAAATAAATAAAGAATAATTAAAGTTTTCAATGAATTTTTTTTAATGAACTTGAATACTTTTATTCTCCCACACGTTATATCCTACTCTTTTTTTTTCACTATTCCAAGGAGAAGAGACATCAAGGCTGTTCGTTTCATCCTTGAATAGTCAAAATGTATTGCCAACAATTGGTGAGTTTTTTCTAGTGTTTTGTATTCTATTTCTTTTCCTACTCCTCTTTTTCGTCTTTCTCCCTTTTCTTTATTCCTTTCTCCCCTTTTTTGAAGACAAATAAAAAATAGGAACGGAACTTTCTCCATGACCATCTGGATTACAGGGGCTTTGCAGTAATTGTCAAAGTTAACAAAGAATTATTGAGAAATAACAAAATAAAAATAAAGTCTACCACATGTTCAATAGGGGGGGATAACATTGCTTTCCATTCCATTATGTGTTTTAGGTAACCAGGCAATTCTTTTTCTCAGTTGTATCTCTTTTTATCCACATTAATATTTTAATTATTAGATTCCTACCTTGAATTTGTAGTGCGTGGCCCAATCTGCTGTGACGTGATAAAGTTGAAGTGTTCAAGTCTTCATTTCGTGGGCAATACTCATCCAAACTTTCAAACAAAACGTCTTGACCCTTGGGCAACAAGGCTTCAAATCTCGGCCATACGTTGTCTGTTGATAGAGGTCACCCCTTTTTGTGATATTTACACGCATACAGCATCCTTACTTAATACATGAATCACATCACATTAACCTCTACCTTTTCCAGTCCATAGCTTACATAAGCTATTCTATGGACACGAGTAAAAGTATGATGTGATTATCAATGATAGGATAGATTATTAAATTCAAATTATCAAACTTTATAAATGGTAGGATTATGATCCATGAAATACTGAAGAAATATATTTGTGATCCATGCCATGATACAAAAAAAAAAAAAAAAATCATTTTGCAAACCACTCGGCTCATTTACAGCCTCACATACTATATACACTTGTCGGACCCAAGCCAATAGTAATGTGCCCAAACGTGAGCCAGTGCCTACTAAACTAAATTGTAAGGCTATCACACTAGGTTTTGCCAAGTTTTCATGGCACAAAATGAAATTTCCTTTTAGTGGTGACTAAATGTATCAGTATTTCCTTATTACACGTGGCCCCCATAAACCCACCAATGCAAATCTCTAAATTTTAATTCCTATTTCTGGTGCATGCTATTCAACCAAAGGCTGGACTGGTAAATCTAATGCCTCTCTATGGCTGTATGAACGTATTTTCTTTTAATGAATTCCTTATATGTTAAAACAAACTCGCTAGGGAGGTTATGAAGACTTTGTTTAACAGATAAAAGATGGACATACGGAGTACATTCAATAACGACCTTACCATTTTGAACCGTTAAAATTTAGCTCAAACGAGTGCCACACAAATAAGTATATTCCAGCAGCGCACACAAACTAGTCTATGTTAGCTTCCCCCTCATCCCACCAGCAACAACGCAAGAAAAAAAAAAAAAAAAAATAGGAGAGTGAAGACTAAACACGCACAAATTAGCTGGTGATAGAGCTCCAACCCGCTTGGGAAGCTACCAAAGAAATCAGTGAAACACAATGTTCAGTCTGGAGGCTCCTCGCATTGCAGACCGTTTCACTGCTTCTACCATAACATATTCATGATGCGTTGCCATAGGAAAAGAATTTTCAAGAAACAGCTAAATTGAAAAGAAAACGAATTATGGAAGCAAAGCTATCTTTTCAATGGGGACTATATGTGGAGTGCATTCCTACCATGCCTCCAGGATCTAGCCCTAAAAAACCAATCTAAGCTAGACCTGGTGAAAAAGGAGGAAAAAAAGAAGAAGATTGCCATATGTCAAAAACATAAAACCTCAAGAAAAAACCCTCAAAAAAGAAAAACCCTATAGAAGCTACTAGAAGAGAAACCCTAAACTTATGCTTGAATGCGGCAGTGACCTGGCATCAGTTAACCACCATGTGGACAGATTCATCATTAATTCAAGGGATCCAGAGAAACTAAGGTGCCTGACACCAGCTGAAGCAAGGTAGCAGCTCCACACCGGCAGGCTGACTTGAGCACCATTGCCAACAAAGAATTGTGTACTCCACTTACGTGCAGCACCACCGCACAAAACTTGTTGCTTCTCCTGGCAGACCACAGACCATTGGCACAGGGCAACCCTAGTGACCATTGACATTGACAATACCATTTGCCGCAATCCTCTTCTCTTGGACAACTGGGTTACTAGCCACCAATTGATCCCCCGTTTTCCCAACTAAAACATCCCCCGAATGCTTCACTGCCGCATTCGAGCCAACAGCTATTGAGTTCTGCAATCCGTTAACAACCTCTTTCTTCTCATCACTAAGCTTCCGTTCCAGTACCTGTGACAACATGGTAAAGTGAATTTCATTCATATCACCAAAAACAAAAACTCTCCAGACAGAACAGTGGGAGGAACACATCAGAGATAGGATGCAAGGATGGCTGTGTTAAGACAAAATAGAGAGAAAACAAAAGAAACAGAATTTGCCATGGTGTCTTACCTGTTTCTGGAACTGTTGCTGCTTAGCTTTCTTCTCCTGAACTATTTTTTGCCGTTTCTCATAAAAATCAAAGTCATCCAAAATGCATGTTTTACTTGAATGATCCTTGAAGATCTTTAACATTTTCAGTCCTTTCTCCAACTTAACCTGCAGAAAGATAATTATGATTAGACTTCAAATGATAAAAAAAGAAACAGAGAGAGGGAAGTGGTTCTGCAAGAAAAGAGCCTTGTGCAAGAAAATTACCTCTTGCGTGTCCCTGCTGTTAGTAACAGGCTTATTCTCATTGTTTTCAAGAGTAATATGCTTCAACAAGCTGTTCGCCACATCCTTTACAATGTGCCACTTGAGAGGGAAACAACCGGTCCACTTATCCTGCTGCCAATATTCCAAATTTTTATCGAAGTCAACTGGCCCCACCATCTCTGCAACACCCACAAATTGTCCACTGGCATTAACCTAGATAAACCCACAAAAAAAAGACCAACATTAGTTAAAGATAATCAAACATAATAAGTTTTGGGGTAGAAAAACAGTACTCAAGTCTCTCTATTTATGTTTACCGAGAAGAAAAGAAATACAGGACAGCTTCCAGGTTTCTGCTGGGCCTCCTGGTAAGCTGAGTCAAGCTTCTTATTGCCATTCGGTGTGCTGGCCCATACATTGTACTTTATGCTTTTATGTACATCATCCTCACTGTAAGACTTTATAATGAAAAATTTAGCATCGGCATATTCCACCGGGAAATCTGTCCTGTTATACTGCTCATGGTCTGAAATTACAGGCACTTCGTCCTTCCCGTCTGCTGTTGTTTCACCTGATGGCACATTCTGTCCCTTTATGGGTAATGTGACTGGACCTAAGACTTGTAGATCCTTGAAACCTTTGGCTCTAGGTCCCCTGTTCAGCTCATTCAGACCATCAACATTATGATTTCCGTAGCCAATATAATTATTGCTTCTACTCTTGGTTGTATATTTGCTGTCAGCACCCAGCCACCCACGTGCATTTGCTCTTGAATTGTAACCACCATATCCGAAGCTAGGTCTAACATTATTTCCATACTGATTATATAACTTGTTTGGCTGTGTCCTATTCATAAACCCCGGTGTAGATGCAATGTCAGACATTGGCCCAGGGTGGTGAAACGCCTGTGGAGAGCAATATAAGCGTACAACGGATAGTTAGCCTAGTAATATATAAGGACAATAAATACGGAAACAGGGAAAGGTTGATGAAGACGGCTAAACTCAAGTCGTTAAAAAGTCAGTACCACAAATTAAATAATGATATGGGCATAACAGCACCAAGAAATTAGTTAAATAGCACAACTTGCTTGCAAACTCGGCATAGTATGATAATGGCTAATACATAGAAATTTGGCAATTGAAAGCTAGTAGTACACTGATCTTTTGGTATGTGAATACTAGTTATCATTTCTGAGGAACCATCTAAACATCTGATGTTAGCATAAAGTAGTCACGTATAAGGGAATCGTACCGGTAAATTTGAATTCTGGGAAAAATTGTAATTCCTTGAAGAGGCAACATTGTTTGCCTTTGGAAAAGAGGTAGTTCCAGCATTTTTATACTGCCCATCAAAGTCAAGTCCTGGGTCCTGGTAGCTAGGGCCACCCCACAGATTGAATGATGAATATTGATGTGATGGTTTACAAGGGGTTTGAACGTTGCTCCCGTTCGCCCCAAGGCCATTTGCATCACCACTGGAATTCCCCCTGGCGGTTTCTGCAGGCAAAGGCTTTTGTTCCATGGGTGGTGCAGCAGAGAGCTCACCCTGAAAAGCTGCTGGATTTGGACTGAATGCGGCACTTGTTGGTGTCAACGGCTGGAAGTAGGGAGAATACTGGTAATGCTGAGGACCATACAGTTGACTGTCATTCCCCAATGTTGGAACCGGGCTTGTTGCTGGCGAATATGGACTGTAGGTATACCCATAACCGTTATGGTACATAACAGACCCATTCTCTCCATAAACACCCTGGAAAATGCAACCGGGTTCACTCCACAGCATAGACAACAATTTTCAAAGGAAATAACTACAGAAAAAAACTCAAAGAAGGTGAGAGAACAACAAAGGCATGAATCACTAAATCCTGAGCCCGACAGATGAAGAAGAAAAAGCCACTTACAGGAGTCATATCAACACCCTCCCCATTCGCAAACCTTGAATAGCCATCCCAATCACTACCAGTCCCATTATACCCTACAGGAAATTCACACTCACTGTAAGTTAATGATCCCATCAGCTAACACAAACACTATGACTTGCAAACACTGAAAAAACAACTCTGACTACTCAGGAGAATTCACAAAAAAAAAAAAAAAATCTCCGGGCAAACAAAATTCAAAAAAAAAAAAAGAGAAGAAAATCTCACCTCCATAGTAATACGCAGGCGAGGTGTACCCATTTGGGATATAGCAGACGGCATTTGGATCAGATAAATCGGGTATGAACGGGGTCATGGATCGGTCCGATGACGGAACCTGACCGCCCGACTCGACAGTGCCATACTGGTACACAGATGTCTGCAAACAATTACAAAAATAATAATAATAATAGTAAAAATCAAATCCACCTCAATTTCTACACATAAATCCATCCAATAAGAACAAATTCAAGCGGAATTCACCCAAATTTACGTTTCTACTGACCTCGGGAATTTCCAACGGCTTGGGCTTCGAGTCCAAAGATAAATTCTGCAACAGCTCCGCCGATTCTATCGAACAGGAAGAAGAGTAAAGGAACTACACTAGACACGATACTTTCCATCACTTATTAAATAAAAAAAATTATCAAATCATGAGCTAATACGAAGACATGAAACGTAAATTTATCGGGCAATTCAAAGCGAATAGGTGCCTTTTAAAAGACAAAATGAAATGATAACGGAAAATTAAAGGATACGATCAGCTGAAGGAGCGACGGAGTCCATGAGCGGAGGAGGAGAAGGATTGGGTTAGGTTACGTTACGCGGGGTGGAGATCGAATCGAGGTAAGAGGAGGACAGAGAGGGAGAAGAGGATAAAACCTAGAAAAAATATCTAGGGAGGATATATTTAAAATTTTGATTTGGGAGGGTGGGGGGTTTTTGAGAGCCGCCAAGCCCTTTTTTTCCCCTTTTTTTTGGTTTTTGTTTTTTTTGGTTTTTTGGGTCACCCAATAACTTCTTGAAAGTCGTGTGATTCAAATACCGCCACGGCTCATTGGTTCTTTTTGAATCGAGGACTGATCTGGAAGTTTTGTTAGGAGTTTGGAGGATGATTTTTGTTGTTAGCAGGCCAGAGTGGGGACTACTGGGGAAGTGGTAAAAGTTTAGAACGATCCTTATTGCTTTGAGTGGACTCAGTAGCCCAAAGAGGATTCGAATTGGGCTTGTTGGAGATTTTGTCGTGGGTGAGCCTGAGGGCTATCAAATCGACCATTGCCAAAATAAATAAGCAAAAAAAAATCTTGCTAGATTATATTTGTATCTGCGAAATTAGGGGAGATTGATTTGATTTCTGTCAAGTGAAAATCGGTACCAGTAGTTGTAGCATTATTTGACAGCTTGAGCATTTGAATTTTTCATCGATTCGAACAAGAAGTATATTTTAGAAAATATATGACCTTTCTTACTGATAAATAAATAAACAGCAGCGTGGTGCTTATTAGAAAAGTACAATAACGGCAAATTATAAAAACAAACTCTGAAATTTATGGAACACTAACGTATTAGAAACAGCGTCAAGATGACACCTTAAAAACGATTTAGACTCCTGTAAATCTGTAGACTAATTGTGGATGAGACACTTGAGCAGACATTCATTTGAGAAGTTACCAGGCAATATTAGTGCTCGTGGTTTCACCAACTACTTTATTGGTTGGATTCGTTGATAATCCTACCAACACAATACCTGTGCATGCTGCTTAGTTTTCCCTTTCTGCTGGGTGCTGCCTTTAGTCGGTGACAATGAGAAACGTTTGGGCAAGATGATTGATGAAGCCATCAAATATGCTTCTATTGTTTGTTGTTTCTGTAAGTACTAACCGCAGCTTGCCAATTTGATTTATGCCAATTAAATTCAAACTCGTACTCTTAATTGCTAAAAGAGAAGCTACCAGGCAAAAAAACCCAAAAAAACAGACGCCAACGTGAACATACACAGCATTGTTAGCACCTCCAAACGTAAAATCCTAACCCTTCAAAAAGGGTCAAATGCAAACACTGATGTTTTCAATTCTCCCGGCTAAGAGAAAAGGTTTTTCTTTTTTCTGACAACTTGTTCAATGTTTGCATTTTTCAGAGAGCACAGCACATAAAAAGAGAGAAAGGACACCACGCGAGCAGGGATAAGATTTGTCAATTCAAGTCTTTCATGTAACTCAACAGTTGAACAATATGAGGGAAACATTCAAATCCAGCACATAGCATTTCCCATATTTTTTTTGAAATGAAGAACCTATAATAAAGCTGGACAAGAGCATTATTGTATAAGAGCAACCCAACATTGCAACAAAGGGAAACAATAAAAAGCAGAAATGGAAAAAAAAAAAAGAATTCTCCACTCAACCTATAATGAACTCCTTTCCTACCTCGCTTCTAGTTCTCTACGGATACAGTCAGTGCTGATCAGCAAATAAACTAGACCTAGAGCTACAAGGCAGGATGACAATGAAGCCAAAACAGAAAATATACGGATAAAAAGGTAAAAAATGAAAAAAGCAAACAAAAAACTTTTCCCCCCAAAAGAAGAAAAGAAACCATGATAGCAATATTGAAGCTAAAGGGAAAACCTAAAAACCCAAACAACTAGGGAATGAAAACCTGTTAGAAGCTAACTACTACAAGAACGGAACCACCACCATAATGAAACTAGGATTCAGAGAAGAAGCCATCCCTCTAATTCTCATCAAGGCTTCAAAACTGCTAGGCAACTACACAGCAGCGGCCAAAATTGTTGATTGCCAGTGATCAAAACTTCTGACAGAACTTGTATAAATCTCTCTACAAGGCAGACTGCTGTTGCATGGTAAAAGCTAGCAACCATTTGCAGTCCCATTTGCTAAAACCTTCTTCTCTGAGGCAACTGGCTTACTCAAATTTGAGGAATCCTCGGTGTTTCCAACTGAACCATTCTCCAAATGCTTCACATCGCCATTAGATTGAGGAGTAGAACCAGGTTCCTTGACCACATCAGACACAGGGTCGCCTGACTTGTTCACCCCATTTATCACATCTTTCTTCTCATCAACAGGCTTTACTTCAGTTACCTGCATTATACAAATCCAACAACTAATATGACAAAGAATTCCAACAACATGGTTGAAATGAGTCAAAAAACCCCCATAATCTAACACAAAAAGCGTTGCATAAGAAATACTGGCATATTTGAGAGTTGTAAAGAATGAATCTCTTGCCTGTTTTTGGGATTGCTGCAGCTTTGCCTTCTTTTCCTGAATAATTTTCTGCCGCTTCTCATAAAATCCAAAATCATCCAAAATGCATGTTTTGCTGGACTGATCTTTGAATATCTTGATAATTTTTAGACCCTGCTCAAGCTTCACCTACAACACATCATCAAATACACCCAGTTAACAGGAGTATACAGAATTAAAAAGGAAACAGGCATAAGAGCATAGCTTGTAAAGATGCTTTGGCTGTAGAACTACCTCTTGTGTATCCCTGCTGTTAGTCACTGGTTTGTTCTCATTGTTCTCGAGAGTAATGTGCTTCAACGAACTGTTAGGTATATCCTTTACAATGTGCCACTTCAAAGGGAAACAGCCGGTCCACTTGTCCTGTTGCCAATACTCCACATTTTTCTGGAAATCAACAGGACCAACCATCTCCGCAAGGCCTACAAATTGCCCACTGGTATTAACCTGAGCAAAAAAAAAAAAAAAAACTAATGTCAAAGCCAAAACGCAGATGGAGAATTGTCGAAAAATATATCCACAAGTGCATCCATATGCTCACCGAAAAGAAAAGAAAGACAGGACATCCACCAGGTTTCTGCTGGGCCTCCAGGTATGCTGCATCAAGCTTCTTGTTACCATTTGGTGTGCTGGCCCAGACATTATACTTAATACTCTTATGGACATCATCCTCACTGTAAGACTTAATGACAAAAAATTTAGCATCAGTATAATCCTCCGGGAAATCTGCCTTATTGTACTGCTCGCGATCGGGAACAATGGATGTCTCGTCCTTCTCTTCGTTGGCAGTTTCAACTGCTGGAACATTCTGTTCCTTGACTGGCGATGTGATTGGGGCCAAGCCTTTTTGGTTCTTAAAACCCTTGGCGCGGGGTCCCCTGTTCAACTCATTCAAGCCATCAACACCATCGTTGCGATAGCCAAAGTAACCATTGCCTCGCCCCCTGGGTTTATATTTGTTGTCAGTCGCCAACCACCCCTGTGGATTTATTCTTGAATCAAACCCACCAGCTCCAAAGCCCATACCAGATCTATATGTGTTTCCATAATGATAAAACTTGTTTGGGTACATCCTGTTGATATAACCATGAGTTGAACCCATGCCAGGCACGGTGCCAGGGTGGTGCAGACCCTGTGAATTCAGGACACAATATTAATACATACACGCAGAGACAATTATGAAGACTAACCCAAGATTGAAGTAAAACTTTTCACATACCATGTAATTTGAGTTCTGTCGATAGCCATGATTCTTTGAAGACTGGAAGTTACTTGACTTTGAAAATGAAGAATTGTTTTTATATTGACCATCAAAACCAAACCGAGCATCCTGGTAACCCCCCTGATAAGTACCCCTTCCATAGGTGTTATTCAAATTAACTGACGAATTTTGGTACAAAGGCTTATAGGGAGTTGAACTATTATTTCCCTTCATTCCCCCTCCGTTTGCAATATTGCTGGAGGTCCCTTTAGTTGTATCCACAGGCAGAGGTTTTTGATCTGTGGCTGCCGAATTAGGGAGCTCCCCCTGAGATGTGGCAGATTGATTGGGACTGGGAGTGAATGACCCATTGGTTGGAGTTACCGGCTGGAAAAAGGGAGGATACTGGTAGTGCTGAGGTCCATATAGCTGACCATCAGTTCCCAACGTTGGAGCTGGTGAAGTTGCAGGCGAATATGGGCCATAGGATGGGTAGCCATAACCGTTGTGATACATAATAGATCCGTTATCTCCATACACTCCCTGAGAAATTGAAACACATCAGAAAAGCTATTCCAAAATCGGTAAGAGCAGCTTTACCATACTCCACAATTAAGTGGAAAATGCAACCTTACAATATCAATGTAGCAAAATAATTATAGAACACAAAGCAGAAGGCGATTATTGACCGAGCTTAAGTACTTACAGGTGTCATCTCCACTCCTTCCGGATTGATGAATCTCGAGTAGTCATCCCACTCATTATTAGTCCCATTAAAACCTGCATGTTTCAGTAACTCATCTAAGTGGTCGAGGATACACTTAAGTTTTATTACAAAATCACTTATAATCCAGTAATCAACCCCATTACATCTACGTTTTTGTTCTAAAAATGCAAAAAAAAAAGAGATTAACTTCTGATATTATTGTACTACCGTAGTAATAGGCAGTGGAGGGATAGGCGCCAGGAAGATAACACAAGGTCGGATCCATAGCATCAGGCAGGAAAGGTGTCACTGACCGCTCAGATGTCTGGACCTGACCATTGGAAGCAATACCCGACTCAACAGCTCCATATTGATACACAGCTGTCTGCACGAGAAAGCAAAATACAGTAAATTGCAAAACCCTCCATTGCTACACCTCCAATTCCAATCTAAATAACCAGTAAAAACGGTTCAGTGAAACTTTTTAACTATACCTTCTTGGTTGGCTCAGGAATTTCCAAGTTCTTGTTCTGAGTATCCAACGATAAATTCTGCAGCAAATCTGCAGCGTCTAGAAAAGCAAAAGTGAAGGAAACACATGGTTTTTTTTTTGTAGTTTTATTGTCCAAAGTTCAACAAACAAAACGGTTCACCAAATCCACCTTAGCTTACTACCCTACAACAAATCACATCAAGTAGAGCAGAAATCCAAACATCTTTGACAATTAAGAAGAAACAGTGAAGAAACGCGACACACGAACGAAAACAAATATCGAACCAACTCAAATCCAAAATCACAAGCTACACAACCTAACAGCAGATCTTTACGAGAACCTAGTTAACCCAAAGCTAGCAGATCAAAAAAAGCACCAGCAAAGCAACCAGAAGAACAGCACGCACAGAGAAACAAACAAACAGCAAAACAAAGCACAACCCAGATGCCGAAATTGAGTAAAGAAAAGGATACTGTCGGCAGAAGGAGCAACGGCAGACATGGCGGCTAAAGCAGCAGCTACAGCAAAGGATTGAAAAAGAGGGAGGGGTTTAGGGTTTTAGATCTTATGCAGGAGGGAAAAGAAACAGGGATTTGTATAAAACCCTACCAAAATCTCCCAAAGAGAAAGAAGGTTTTTAGATTTGGGAGATGCAGGGAGGGAGGGAGGGAGAGAGAGTCTGTGTTGATTTTTGGGGTTTGCAGCCGCCAAGGGTTTGAAGAGAGTGAGTAAAAGGGTTTTGTGGTACTGAAAAGTCGGGTTCAAATACCACACTTACCCTCGATTTTGGACAAGCTGTGTAATTTAAGGGCTCGTTTTGGGGCCTGTGTGGTATTACGTGCCACCTCCTGGATGGCCATATATATATATATATATGGGTTTTTCCTTTTCTTTTTTTTTCTCTTTTTGAGAAAATATATATGGGGTTTTTTTTTTTTTCTAAATGTGTGTTTGTGTGTTTTTAGTTTTTATTACTTGCACAAGGCGTAGTAGACTAGACAGGAGTGGAATTGAATGGCATGGGGATGGAAGTTGGATTATGTGTTGAATTAGAATATTACTACAATTACTAGTATTTTCTTCTTTTTTAAAAAAAAATACAGTTGGGTGGTCGATGGCACTGGTCGGATTAATACACCTTTTTTTGGGATTTGATTTCTATTTTTTCATGTTGTCATTTATAGATCTTTGTTATTCAAAAAAAAAATAATTCTAAATCATGATTACAGCTAATTATTCAAAGCTAAAAAGACAAAATTAATTCTAAATCGTGATTATAGCTAATTATTCTTGTGCAATCCTCGGCGGTCTTTTCTTAATTTATTTTGGTTGACCAATGGTTTTTTTTTTGTGTCGAAAACCAATGGGGTTGCATATTTTGGTAATTTGATTAGTAATATTAGGTATTACTAAAATTTCACTACTAAGGCCTAAGGGATTCTTTTAAGATACGTGTTCATGGAACTCGTTAAAGAGGAAATTTTTTTATTCTCACTTCATATGATATGTGTGAGGGTGAACTCTAGAACTATTAAATCGACGTGCTATCAACCAGACTTAAAATTTCATTAAGAGTTTAATCAGATGCTCTTTAATTGGAGGAGTGAAAACTTTGCACTCCGGTCTACTAGTCTAACCAAAAGATTTGAGGTCAAGATTAAGGCACGCGACCAGCTTCCTTGTCGTTCACATACGGGGTGGTTGGGAAAAAGATCAATTTCCCTTTCTCTGTGTCTGCTTGAATAACAATAAAACGAAGCAAGAGCACACGTTTTGCCTTCTAACACAAAATACGTAGCTTCTGTCAACAAAAACAGCAGAAACGATGATGTTCTTCTTCCGTGAGCATTACTACAAGTCTTTTACGTAGTGATCTTACCCGTGCTTGAATGGAAGGCTTTCCAGTTCAGTTCAATCCAGTGCTCATCAGTTCTATAATGCTTGAAATAAAAATCAGGCTTACTATTTCGTACTGAAGTGTGTTCAACACCATAGGTGAACCGATTTTAACCATTTCGGGATCAACTCGACAAGGTTCCTTTTAGGCATACCTAACATGGAATGATAGAGAACCATTATACACTACAAGCTTCATACATTTTCATCATAAAACCAAGATTGGATAACATACAGATAAATGTGGGTAGCCAAATGCATCCGAGTATGTATAATCTTGTGCAAGAACAGCTCTTGTTTCTACAATCAGGGTGATGGTTACAGTACATTACACAGCGAGGCCAAGTTCCTTACAATACAGTGATGATCAAAATGTTTCTTCGATGTAGTACTAGTTGAAGCCAGAAGTGAAGAATGAGAAAGAAAACACTAAATTCCCTACCACAAGACCACAAATCATGTTCACTACAAAAATCAATGCTAGCTTACTATCTTACTCTAACCCATTCGAAAAGCAGAGGCGAAAATACAATTCTGTAAACTGTCACTTTGTTCTTTGTCTCTCACAATTAGTAGTATAAAACTGGTCATCAGTTTTGCGGTGAGCTACTTTGCCTTCTTAGCAAGGTTAGCAGTGCGGAACTTAGCATCATCCCTTATGAAACTCCACCAAATGTAGGTTAGAGGGACGGTAGTGGCATGCCAAAGAGCATGTGCGTCCACAAATCCTTTGTATGGTGGAAAGTCATAGATCTCCAATAGCATTGCGAGGCCACCTCCTATGACCACAACCCACAACTTCAAGCGAGAAGGATGGCGGGTGACACCAGCCCAAATTGCCCAAAGGAGAAGCTGAGCAACTGCCATGACCACACAAACTTGCATGTTCCACCCTGCATATCAGAAGTCAGAATTTTTGCAGTTTATCACCGCTAGAAGAAATACAAGTGGAATATAAAAGTTCAGTGGTAGAGCTCTCTCTATCTCTACTGCACCTTGGCTGTTCAAAAGCTAAAGCTCGAAGACATCAATTCCCAAAGAATGAAAATATGTGATAATTCATAAACATGCACAAGGGTCTAGCCCAATGATCTAACCGAAAGTAAATCACTCAATTAGATATTATCTCCAAGAATGAATGCCATCAACAATAAGTTCTGACATTTTTTTTCTATGAGGAGAAATTCTGACAAGTTTGTTTCTGTGGGAAAATTCGGAGATGAAACAACAAAATAGTGGGACAGCAAAGCTTCGTGACTCTTCCTCTATCTAACCAGACACCTATAGCCTACAATTGAATCACATCAATGCCTTCTATCCCGCTTGGACCAAGCAGCCACTCAAAGCCCAAAGTCAATGCCATCAGCATTCTAAACAGTTAGCACCGGTGTCTCCATTAAATAAAACAAGCAGTTGGGGAGCAAACCTTATAACATTATTTCCAAGCCTATTGATATAGTTAAAAGTAAATTCATCTGTTTCCAGTGATCTACATACGGAGATTGCAAAACAATGAAACATTACTTCCAAATTCCAGGAACAAGCAAACTCTTGCAAACCGGTACTTGGACTAGAAAAGAAGATACAAGGACAGAAGCATTACCGTAGTCTAGTTTATAAAAGTTGAGGAACAATATATGTGTGGTCACAAATGCAAATAGCGGTGCAGTAACCATGACCTTTGCAGCCTCATCCCTCACATTGAAACTCCTCAGGATAGCTAGAATGAGTGAGTAGCCTAGCAATGCAACAGCAGAAGAGTAGTCCAACTTTTCTGTGAAGTTGACATCTCTGTGGTTCCATTACAGGCATTCAAGAAAAGAAAGATTAAAATTAGAAAACCCACCAACACAGTGAAACAAAGAATAGTTTATGCTGCCAGCAGATCTGGGCAACTGTAAACCAAAGTGAAAGAAGCTCACTCTGTTAAACACTAACACATTAGAAACCTCATGTCGAGATCAAGTGCACGAAATTAGGTGTTAATTGAACGACAGCAGAATCACGAATGCAGTACAAAATTACAAGGCAAAATAGCATTACCGGCTGTGAAAAACAGCACTCCAGAACCACGAGTTCAATGATAAGAGTCCATAGATATGCCACAAAGTGGCAAATTCGTAGTATGCCGTTTTATCTTGCTTTAGAGGCAACTTATTGTGAAGAAGCTTGTAGAAGGATAACCAACCAAAGAAATGCATGGCAAGGTTGAGTAAAGATAACGCGACGGAGACAGGTTCCTGAGAACAAACACAATAGGTAAAAGGGATTACAAAAAAAAAAAACTCCAGAAGAATGTAATCAAATATCAAATAAATTACAAGACAAACTGCCACCAATGATAAAAATACAACAAAAAGCAACCTGAATTCCATATACGCGCTTGAAAGGCCATTTACCATGGTACTTGACAGGACCAACTCCAAGCACTTCTCTCTGTTTCTCTCTATCAACCATGCAGTGATAACGGCAATCGCTTTGGCAATCTGATTGTTTCCAATGCAAATAAAGAGGCTGTTGCAAGTACCATGGACTGTCAACAGTTACATCATCTGGAGAGAAATTGCAATGCGAAAAGCATGTTTCCCCCACACACCCAGTTTTCTCGCATTGTCCAACACAAGCCCTGGATGCCAAACACCCACAAGACATTCTCAATATCCAGGGTAGACCCACGAAGAATCATCAAATTCCAGGCAAATATTTAGAGGAAGAAGAAAAATAAAAAAACACAACGAACCCATAACAGAACAGTACTTAACAACACTTCCCACAAAGAGCTCAACCACGAGTGTGAAGAAAAGACAGCAAATTTGAGCAAATTAATTGATACCTGTAAACTGGATCAGCATCCCCAGCACTGGCATCTATAACACCAACTAGACAAGAAAGCACCAGGCAGAAGCCAACCCAGTACCGATCTTCCATCTAAAATAGAAACCCATCAAGAGTTTTAACACAAATAAGTCGCTAAAGCAAAACGAGAGGTACACGCAAAATAGGTGCAGTGCAAGAAAACGAATGCGCTAAATTCTATGCTATTAGTGATGAGTGAAGAATATAAAAAGTTGGGGAAGTAGATCATACTTGGTAAGAGCTAAGAAGCCGGAGCAAATGAGATTTGTATTTCCCTATCGAATGTTTATCCAATCTTTTCTTTTTTGGATTCTGCTTTCCTTATTTCTTTACCTGCTCGAAGAAATCAAACACTAGACAGTCTGGATCCACAAGCCCTGGTGGTTGGCTTGGCTACAAGAAATTCCAAGGGTGTAAGAATTATACAATTAACAGAGTTTTACGTGTCAACAACTGTCAAGTGCTGTTTAGGCTTTGATGGGCCAAGAACAGTTAACAGTGGTTACTGGCCCTACCCATTACTGCCGCATAGGAACTGCCGGGTCGGTGTAGGTCTGTGGTTACTGGGCCTACCCGTTAAGGCTACAAAACTGTCGGGTCGCTGTAGGTTCTGGGCCTTGGGCCATTCTATTTCCAGTTTGCAACATGCTGCAAGTCTTGTTGAAAGTATGGGTTAATCTTGGCTTGATTAATCTTGTTTAAATTAAAAGTTTATTTAAGTTCGAAATTTGAATTTGGTTTAGTAATATATGTTAATTTGGATTTGAGCACGAAAAATAAGAGGCTGCCCAAATTATAATAAGTCATGTGGTGTAATTAAGTATAAAATTTTAAATGTTTGATGAGGCTCATGAGTTTTACGGTTAAAAACAATAAAGCTTGAGCTCGAATTGATATGAACTTTCACTAAGCCAATCCTGAGCAGCTCACGAATTGGCTCGAGTAACATTATTGACGGGAATTGTTAACTTCCTTAATTTTCAGTCTCTTCCAATACAAACCTTGAGATTTATATTGATGGCGTACATCGATTTGACAGGATTTATCCTGTACCCTACAAATGGGAGAGGAGCCATCCTACTTTTACAAGTCCGCCTGTCTCATGCATCGTTTATGATTGCAATATATGTGGTGCAAACATTTATTGAGAAAAGAAAATAGTCACTCTAACACAAAACTACAAGTGGAGAAATTTTCAATGTGTATGAAAATACACTTCAATAAGATTGACTTTTGGAAAAATCAAATCTATGGTTCTGTGTAATTTCTATTCCTTCAATTAGCATAAAAGAAAAAATCAAATCTATGAGGTTCATGAATGCCATAAAGTGTATTATGTCCGCCAACATGTTCTTGATTAATTCAAAGGATGTTCAATATGCATTCACAATAAAGTTATGACAAAAATCATAATTAAGTACATGATTTAATATGTAACAGACGGGGTAAAATTTTTGATTTTTACCGGGACTGTAAAAGTCTTTTTACCGTGATTTACTGTTGAATTAATCTTGGGTAATTAATTCAAGGTAAATCGGGAGTCGTTTTTCGAAACCGAGAGTTTTCCCGCGCTCGTGATTTTTCCGTGGATTTTTCGGGCCTAAGTTGGTATTTTTCGGGTTTCGGAATTTCTCGGAAAATCACACCGGAAAATAACTAAGGGGGTATCAGTTATTTTCTGGTCCGGATCGGACCCGCCTGCATTATTATTATCACATGATTAACAGTATTTTCACGTTATAAAAGAAGAAGTAGAGGAGGAAGGAGAGGAAGAAGAGAAGAGAAAAAAAAAAAAGAGAGAAAAGGAAAAAAAAGAGAGAAAAAAAAGGAAAAAGAAAGAAAAAGAAAAACAGAAAAATAAACAAAAAAGAAGGAAAAAAAAGAAAAGAACCAATCAGAAAGAAAATAAAAGAAAAGAAAAGAAAAATCGGAAAAATAAGGAAAAAAAAAGAAAAAAAAAGGAAGGAGTGAACTGTTCATCGTCACCCTCCCCGAGCCCTGCCACTGTTCATGGCGATGCGTTCTGTAACGGCCCGAATTTTCGTAATTTGATTTTTCTCGGAATTTTCGAAATTTTTATTCCAATTTTACCCTTGAGGAATTTCCGGATTTTTGGACAAGGAAATAAACTATTTCTACCTTGGTTATATGGAATTTAATTGATGGTATGACGGGTTCGGCTTTCGTTGGAGTTTAATCGGGTTTCGGGGTTGAGAATTAAGTTTTGAAGTAGTTCCCCCGAAACTACGTCGTTTTGGAACTGTTTCAAAAAAAAAAAAAAACACAACTGTTGACTAGGGCGGGTTGACCGCGCCCAGCCCGAAACGGCGTCGTTTTGGCTGGGCCGGCTCACACCCTAAAACCCTAGCCTTTCCTTCTTTTCTCTTCTTTCTCACTTTTCTTTTTCTTTTCTTCCTTCTTTCTTCCTCCTCCCCGACGGCGCCTCCTCCTCCTACCTTCTTCTCTCTTTCTCTTTTTCTTTTCTCTCTTCCTTCCTTCTTCCTCCTTCCTTCTCCTCTCGTTTTCTTTTCCCCTCTTCCTCTCGTCTGTGTTTACACCTCAACCGCCTATTTCCCCACGCCGTCGTCTTCCCTTCATCCTCCCGTTCGTGAGCCGCCGCCGTCCT
>JAKUCV010000007.1:0-30108 GCA_028386065.3 Turnera subulata | reverse complement strand
TTTGATTTGCTTCTTCCGTAGAAAAAAATGGATTCTATAAGATCATAGTTCCACTCACATTTCTCCTCTTAATCAATTCAGCCACTCGAGCATCCTAAGTCCAAAAATAGGGAACATCGCAATAGCAACATCCTCTTGTGGGATCCAAATATCTTTCTAAATGCGCACTCGTTGTTCGTTGCCTATAAGCCTATGAACAGCCTTCTTACAGACGGTCTATGTGTAACTAGGGTTGTATCCAATAGGTGTTTGCATGGAGGTTCGAGGAAAGTATCTAGCTTTAAGGATATGAGCTAGAAGACAGTCCTCATTCGATATGAGTCGCCACCCCTGCTTAGCGAGAAAGGCCAAATTGAAGGCATCCAAAACTCTAAATCCAAGGCCCTTTACCGATTTCTTGCGACATAGTTTGTCCCAAGAGATCCATTGCATCTTCCTCTTCCCATCTCATTGGCCCCACCAAAACTTTCTAATCAGAACCTCCATCTCCTCATGGATAGAACCCGGAAGTAAAAAGTAGCTCATCACATAGTTCAACACCGCTTGAGCAACCGCTATAATGAACAATTCTCGCCCTGCATCAGATAAGAATCTCTCCTTCCATTGTCCTTCTTCTTAAGCAAACGATCTCTAACATAGGAAAAAATAGTCTGCTTAGATCGCCCTACTGTAGCAAGTAAATCCAGATATCTCTCAAAATTGTCAACAGCCTTAATGCCTAAATCTCCTTGGATTTGAGATTGTAACTGATTAGGAGTGTTTCGGTTAAAAACACTTCCGATTTATCATAGTTTACCTTCTGGTCAGAGGTATGCTTATAGCGCTCCAGAATGGATAGTATGACCTTCGCCTCCGAGGATTGGCACATGCAAATAATATATTGTCATCTATGAAGAATAAATGGGATATAGCCGGAGCTCTAGGGCATACCCGCACTCTAAGCAAGTGACCTTGATGCAGGCAAGCCAGCACCAAGCATACAAGAAGGAGTACTTCAAGATGCAATCACAAAGGCTTGTTCCAAGGTGCACAAGAAGAGTTATTTTGCTCAAGCTTGGTTCAAAAAAAGACCTCAAGAGATCAAGCAAGCCAAGCTTGAAGAGAAGACTACCCATTTGATCACCCTGGAGGAGTAGTCGACTTCAACAAATGGTGGAGGACCAAGTCGACTTTATTCATGTCAATTGGGGGCCTTGTCGCATTTATATTATGCTTTTAATTTTAATTGCCCATTTATTATTACTCTTGGGTTATTAATTTCGGCTTGGGTTTTGTTATAATTAGTTGGGTCTTTATTTTGTGGGCTTAAGTACTCTTTGTTGGGTTAAGTGATGTTTTTATTATTTTGGGTTAGTACTAGTCCACTAAGGTTAGGAAAAGTCAAATCCAATTTGACTAGGGTTAGGGTTTGGCCAACTTGGCCTAGCTAGGACTATAAATACTTTTTATTTTCAGAATTGATGGGAGACAATTCAGAATTTTGAGAAAATAAAGGTTTTGCCTTTTTCAAAAGTTTTCTTCTTGATTGAGGGATTAAATAAAAAAAACTAAGGGAGAGGGATTCTCTTGACTTTACTCTTTGGGATTGATTATTCTTATCAAGTGATTCACTTGTGGCGATTAATTTACCCTTATATTCTTAATTGTTTGTTGTCTAATCCTTTGAGTTTAGGAGGTGAAGAATAGGAATACTAAACCCTAGTTTGATTGGAGATTGGAGATCTTGGGATCAATTAGTTGCAGAGGTGAATCTAGAGGGATTCTAGGTTTGTTGCTGTATAAGACCTGAAGACTGCGCTTGTTTCAACAAGAACAAGAGTCCTTCAGTACAAAAAAAGAAACAAATATGGGATTAAAGGATCCCTCTGGCCAATACCAAAGGTCGGGACTATAATTTCTTGAGTGCACCGATTATTGAGCAAGGAATAAGATACTGACCTGATACACCTCATGATTAAATTCACCCATCTCGCTGAACCCCACTCTAGAAATAGCACCTTCCAAAAAATCCCACCCCAGCCTATCATAAGATTTGCTCATATTAAGTTTAAGATCCATGTAGCCTCTCTTCCCCTTACACATCTTCTTCATGTAGTGTGTAACAGCACGGGTAAAAATTTGGATTTTTACCGGGACTGTAAAAGTCTTTTTACAGTGATTTACTGAATGAATTAATCTTGGATAATTAATTCAAGGTAAATTGAGCATCGTTTTTCGAAACCGAGGTTTTTCCCGCGCTTGGTATTTTTCCGTGGATTTTTCGGACCAAAGTTGGTATTTTTCGGGTCCCGAAATCCTCAGAAAAATCACACCGAAAGATAACCAAGGGGGTATGTAGTTATTTTCTGGTCCGGTCTGGATACGACCCTGCATTATTAAGCCGCCTCAATAATGCAAGGCGGCGTCACCTTTGCAGTTGTGCACAACTTTATAAAGAGGAAGAAAGCAGGAGAAGAGAAGAGGAGGAGAAGAGAAAAAAAAAAAGAGAGAAAAGAAGAGAGGAAAAAAAAAACAAAAGAAAAGAGAGAAAAAGGAAACGAAAAAAAAAGAGAAGAAAAGAAAGAAATAGAAAAAAAAGAAAAAAAAGAAAAAATTGAGAGAGGAGAAGAAAAATAAGAGAGAAAAAAAAAAGATAGAAAAAAAAGAAAGAAATCGAAAAGCAGAAAAAGAAAATAAGGAAAAAAAAGAAGAAGAATGAAAAAAAGAAAAATACAGAAAAAGGAAAAAAAAAAAAAGGGGGGGGCACAGTGGCACCACCTTCTTCCCGAGCCTTCACTGTTCACGAGTTGGAGTTTCCCGCCGCTTCTCGACACACCGCCAACACCTTGGCCTTCTCCTCATCCTCGCAGACCGAACGGCGCTGCCCCCGAGCTCTTCCATCGCCGGAAAAGCCGCGACGCGCCGTTGACCCGCGAGCAGACCCGCGGATCCAGCTTCTCCCGCGCTCCTACTCAGCCGCCGCGACGCTGCGCCCAGCTTCCGGCCTCCTTCGCGTCGCCTTCATCCGCCGCACGCCCTGCCTCGCTCGCTTTCCTTCCTCGAGTTTGTCGCGCCGCCGCCGCTGCAACCCGAAGGTGAGCACGGGTTTGGTCGACCCGTTTCCTTCGGGCGGGTCACGAACCTGGGTTTCTTTTAGTGGGCTGCTGTTTGGGTTGGGTTGGACGGGTTGGACTTGGGCTGGGCATGGGCTCACTATTCATGGCCCAGTCCGATTTTATTTTCTAAAAAAAACATATATATATATATATATATTTACTTATTTGCTGGTATTTAATTCTGGAAAAAATATATATATTCACTTTGAGAAAATTATGGTCAGTTTAATTCTGGTATTTTGAGAAAAATATAAATATATATATACTTTGATAAATAATTAAGTTATGTTTTGGAAAAACTATTATTATTTGGAAAAAAATATATATACCATGGAAATATTTTCTGGAAAATTTGTATATGTTATTCTCCCTGGGAAATAGTGGTAACTGATTACCTTTTGGAAAATATGTATTTATGGTATACAAAAGTAATAGTTTTGAAAATATATAATTACTTTGATATATAATTGTTTGGAAAAGTATTTTACCTTTGGAAAATATATATATATATTTGTATATTTATAAATTCGTATTTATTTTCAGAAAATAAGTTTGTATGACTAATTTTTCTGGAAATATGGTTCTCTAAAGATAATAACATTTGGTAATTATATTTTTGCAAGTAATATATTTTATGGAAATAATTTTGGGAAAAATACATATATAAGATATAATTTCCAGGAAAATTATGTTGTTTATTATTTTGGAAAAAGTATATTATTTTATGAAATATTTTGATTTAGTAGCTTTGGAAATATATTTTTGTAACCCTATATACATACGAAATATTTTCGGAAAAAGGTTTAATTATGATAAAAGGATAATTTCGTGATAATATATATATAAAATCGAGATGTTTTACCGATGGGTTTAATTTATAATTTATGGCATCATAATATACCAATTATGTGCATTTATGTGAGCATGTTGTTTTGTTGTATAGGTTTTGATATCGGGCAGTTCCCCGAGGAGCCGGCTTTGGATCGGTTATTGTCTGCAGAGTTGAGTAATTGGCTAAGGTGAGGATGGATTTCCTTCGATATGTGCCTATATTACTCGGTTGTTGTGTTTGATGATTGTTGCACTATTGAGTGTTGCATTTGCTGTGGTTTGTTTCGGGATGTTTATCCCAGTGTCTTGATTGATTTTGGGATGTTTATCCTCATGATTTGATTTTGGGATGTTTATCCCCGTGCATTGAGTTTTGGGATGTTTATCCCTGTGTCTTTTTGGTATAAAGTATAATGGATTAAATAATAAAATGTGATAAAGGATGTCGATCCTTAGTTTTGGATTGGGATGTCAATCCCGGTGTTTTGGTTAGGGATGTTGATCCCTGAGATTTGGTCTTGGATGATGATGATATAATTGTCACGTGGTAAGTAGAGGTACGACCGGATGGTTAGAGACTGTTTTGTGGTGGCCATGATCTGGGTTACTTGTGATGGGCATGTTGATGCCGGTTTGATTGGGATGTTGATCCCTGAGTTTATTATTGGGATGTTGATCCCGGGTTCCTTTTGATCTGGCACCAGGAACAGGTTAATAACCTGGTACGACCCTAGCTTATCTGTGACGGGGCCCGCAAAGATAAAATTGAAAATTGGATTTTGTTTAAGTCTTTTTGGCCTTGGACCAGTTTTGAGTCGAGTCTTTTGGATTGGTATATTTTGGCTGTTGTGCTTGTTTTTGACCTTGAGTAATTTATAGTGTTGCATATTGATTTTCTATCCATGATTGGTGGGCACTTCGGACTCACCCCTCACCTGCGGGCTTTCATCCCGTAGGTTGTGTTATTTGTGATTCAGGTATGATGCATTCTAGACAGGCTGCAGCGTTATCCCTCAGACAGGACTCAGATCCATTAGTTTGCATCAGTGTCGCATACAGTGTCTTTGTTAGTTTTAAAAGTCTTCCGCTGTGCTGATTATTGTTATTGTTGGGCCTTGGGCCGGTTGTGATGTTATTGATGTTCCTGAGTTTGGATTACGGTTTTTATGTTGGGCCGAAGGGTCGGATTTCTGATGTTTATATTTTGGGCTGTTGAGCCAGAGTTTCTGTTGTATACACTGTATGCTGGGCTTTGTTTGGTCGGGTCGTTACAGTTCCGGCACGTGTTTACTATGTATGGTAAATACGGGTCGGGGCGCTTCATTTTTGGTAGCAGAGCGGGCGGTAGGTCCTTGGGTGATTGTTTTGCTTATTTGTTGTGCATAGCTCGCTCCATATGTTTATTATTTTACATTTATGTCATTTAGTTAGTACATAATGGATCCAGTCGAGGGACGCCAGCTTGCCACAGAACATTCACATAAGAGGTAATTGATGCCATAAATATGCAGAAACATAAACATTATTAATATTACTAATATTATTATTACATTGATATTAATATAAAATTATTCATCTCCTTGGTACAACATTGACCCTGAAGCTATTGGGGTCATTGTTAATGTTGACCCTGATGCTATCGTTCCACGAGAACAACATGTCGCCGTGTTGTTCTAGCCAGGAAGCTCGAACCGGTTTGCTGGAGGGAACCGAAGTGGGATGACACCGTGATCGTCTTCATGCTGCCACTGGGTCTCCGTGAGCAGAACCATGTTGGGCTTGTACTGGTTCTTCAGGTCCCTCAGGGTACGCAAAAATTCTTGGGAACGCCTACCGATTCCTCTGCAGTTCCACACCAGCAGTCGGGCCTTTGGCCAAGTTGGGGGTAACCGAGTTACTCTGGGCATGCTCTGGGAAGTCATCGAGAGCTGGTAGTAGGTACCTTGGCCCAGGAAATGGCAATGGGCTCTAGGTTGAATTCCTGAAGTCTTTCAGAAATGAAAAACATGACGGAATTTGCCGAGCCGTAGAAGGAGGTCCTCAGGGTGCTCTGGTCCTTTAGGAAGAACGTCTCTTCCATGGGAGTGACGAAGAACCTTGATGAGTAGAGTTCGTCGACGAAGACCAGATGAGGCATCCTGCTGAGCTCGTTCGGTAGTTCCTCTGGATGTTCATTGATCAGGCTATAGGCCAGCCGGTTTCTTCTGCCTAGGGAGGCACCTTCGACGAAGAAGATGGATGATGGAGCAGGCATCGTGTTTTGGACGCGTTGGTGTTTTGTTTTTTTGAGTATTGTGGTTTCTTTTGCCTTAGCGTCTTATTTGCTTTAAGATGCTTTGTAGTTTTTGCTTTCCGCTGTTTTGCCTTCTATAGAAAAATGTTTAACTATTTTTTTAAAAGTATAGACCCCACCTGTTCCCGAAAAAAAAAAAAGAAGAAGGCAAGAAAAAAAAAAAGAGACTAAAAATAAAATATTTTTCGAGGATAGGAAAAGCAGATTCTTTTCACAAAACTCCAAACCGTTTTCATTCTTCAAGGTGTTGCTTTTTGAAAATTTTGTCGTTGCCCCATTTATTACTTCATCACTTTATATGTTTTTGGGCTACAAACGCAAAGTGTTTTTCAGCCCCTTTCCATCTCACAATTTTCTTTCGCCCTGGCTACCTTGGCGTTTCTTTTATGGCTTTTTCTATATTTTCTACATCTTTTATCACATGCATCCGTGACCGTTGTGGCCAGTTTGATGGGACCATACCTCAGGTAGAGTGTATGTGCGACAAGGTTACACCTGTTTGGACATCGTGGAGGGATACGATGTGTGGAAGACGTTTTTGGCTCATGCGGAGTTTGTGGACAAGTGGATGTTGTTTCTTCGAGGGACACAGGACGTGCTCTTGATCATCGCCTTGCGAGTTAACGGACGTCTTTTTCACGAGGGTAACCGACGTCACCGTTAGCTGTGCATGTCACGTTTCTCGGAATCGAGGATGTTTACGACCGATATGAGCGCTGATCATGAAAATATGTTTTTGTTTTAACTTCTTTATGTTTTGGTTTTGTTAAACGAGTTTTTTTTAGCTTCTTTATGCTTGATTTTATATCCTTTTTTTTTTGATGCTATTGATTTTATATCCTTAATGTTGATTTTTGTTCCGCTTTGAGATGTTTTGTTTTTTTTTTTCTGTTTTACTTGAGATTTCGTAACATAAGAGTTATGATTTTAAAAAAAAGTTTGTTTTATTTATTTCATAATAGTTTTACAAACGAGAAGAAGTACTCTAAGGAGTTACTTGCTTCTCAAGGTCTTTTACAAGCTTTTGTATGTTTTTCACGTGAGGAAAGAGTTCCGCACACGCCTGTTCTATCTGCATCACCGCCGAGCTGACCTTCCTTAATGAGACGTTCAGCTGCGATAGTGTCTGCAGTGGAGTGCTGCTTTCAGCCGTTGCTTTGCCCTTCCGATCATCAGCTTTCTTGTTGGCACGCTTCTTTCGCTGTCTTGGGGAGACCACCATATCTTCCTTCAGATTGATGGTGTCTGTCTTGAACCGCTTCTTGGGAGGTTCTTCATCGGAGCTTGTCGGGAAAGCAGTACCACCAATGTAGCTGTTATCCTCGGAGTCTGAGGTGGTCCTAGTTCTTAGTGGAGAGTCCATGGCTGAGAGTGAGTGTCTCAGTTATGAGGTTTGGTATTTATAAGCGGAGGAGAAGTCGCTTAAGGGTATAAGCGGTATCTCGCATTGAGTTTGGACAGCTAGTAGAGTATATGAAACGCCCCAACCCGTATTTACTGTACATAGTAAACACGTGCCGGAACTGTAACGACCCAACCAAACAAGCCCAGCATACAGTGTATACATCAGTAATTCTGGCTTAACAGCCCAAAATATAAACATCAATAACATCACGACCGGCCCAAGGCCCAACAATAACAATAAGTAGCACAGCGGAAGACTTAATAACTCACAAAGACACTGTATGCGACACTGATGCAAACTATGGATCCGAGTCCTGTCCAAGGGATAACGCCGCAGTCTGTCTGGAATGCATCATACCTGAACCACAAATAACTCAACCTACAGGATGAAATCCCGCAGGTGAGGGGTGAGTCCGAAGTGCTCACAACCATGGATAGACAATCAATATGCAACACTAAAAATTACTCGAGGCCGAAAACAGGCAAAAACTGCCAAAATATACCAAACCAAAAGACACGACCCAAAACTGGTCCAAGACTAGAAAGACTTAAACAAAAACCAATTTCCAATTTTATCTTTTCGGGCTCCGTCACGGATAAGCTAGGGGTCAGACCTGGTTCTCAACATATTTCGGGTGCCAGACCAAATCCAAGAGAGCCCAGGGATCGACATCCCAAAATAGTAACCCAGGGATAGACATCCCAAATATAATCACGGGATAGACATCCCAAGCATAGACATGCTTATCACAAGTAACCCAGGTCTGGCCACCACAAAACAGTCTTAAACCATCGAGTCGTACCACTACTTACCACGTGACAATTATATTATCATCATTCAAAACCAAGTCACAGGGATCAACATCCCTAACCAAAATACCGGAATAGACATCCCATCCAAAACCGAGGATCGACATCCTTATCATAATTTATTATTTAATTCATTATTCTTATACCAAAAGACACAAGATAAACATCCAAAACTCAACGTACGGGGATAAACATCCCAAAACCAAATCATAGGGATAAACATCCCAAAAGCAATTAAGACACTGGGATAAACATCCCGGAATCAAATCACAGCAAAAGCAACACTCAACAGGGCAACAATCATCAAACGATAACCGAGTAATACAGGCACATATTGATGGAAATCCATCCTCACCTTGGTCGATTACTCAACTCCGGAGACAATGACCGGTCCCAAGCCGGTTCCTCGGGGAACTGCCCGATATCAAAACCTATACAACAAAACAGTATATACTCACATAAGATGCACATAAGAGTATGTCATGATGCCAATACTGCGAAATAAACCCATCCCGGTTCATATCCTTTATTATCATCTTTTACCGAAAATATTATACCATACGTATATCCGAATATAATTTCGGTACCATACTTTAATTAAAACTCTTTCAAAATATTTTCATAAATTAATTATACTTTTCCCAAAATATAATCACCATAATTTTCTGGAAAAGATAACATACGTATATATATATTTTCCAAAATATTTTTTTATAAAACTATTTACCATAATATAATTACCAAATATTATTATCTATCAAAATATATATATTAATCATATACTATATATGTTATTTCCAGAAAATATATATTCATAAAAACTGATTTCTGAAAATAAATACAAATTTATAAATATACATATGTTTTCTAAAGACAAAATACATTTTAAAAAACAATTATATAACAACATAATTATATACTTTTCAGAAATATGAATTATGTATACTATATATATTTTTACAAAGGTAGTTATCATAATTTCCCAGGGAAAATAATATATTTTTAAAATTTCCAGAAATTATTTTCATGGTATATATATTTTTCCAAATAATAGTAGTTTTTTTTCCAAAACATAAATTAATTATTTATCAAAGTATATATATTTATATTTTCTCAAAGTACCAGAATTAGTTGATCATAATTTTCTTAAAGTGAATATATATTTTTTTTGAAAATTAAATACCAGAATAATTATATATATACAGATATGTATATATATATATATATATATATATATATATATATATATATTTTAAAAAAACCCAACCCGGCAACCCAGAACCCAGGGAAGGCGCGACCCGGCCGCGACCCGCCTAGATGAATCGAGTTCTTACCTAGCAGCGGCGGTCGGCGGCGCGACAACGCGAGGGAAGGCTAGCGCGGAGTCGGCGACATCGAGGCGACTCCATGGGAGGCGGAAGGCTGACGGTGTTGTCGTCAGCGGCGCTGTGAGCAAGAACCACGGGTTTTGCCGCGGGTCAACGGCCACTGACGGCGCGTCGAGCGGCGGAAGGCGACGAGGGCAGCGTGGCTGAGCTCGCGACAGCACGACAAAGAGGCTGGTGGCGGCGGTGTGTCGAGAGGCGGCGCCGATCTCTTCGACATCCACAGTGACCCGAGGGTGGCTACTGTTCACTCGGGTTTCTTTTTTTTCCCTATTTTCTTTTTATTTTTTTCTATTTTTCTGTTTTGAATTTATTTTTTTCTTTTCTTTTTTTTTCTTTCTTTTTTTCCCTCACTGTTTTTTTCTGGTTTTTCTTTTTTTTTCTTTCTTTTTCGTCCCTTTTTTTTTCCTTTTTCTCTTTTTTTCTCTCTTCTTTTCTCTTTTTTTTTTTATTTCCTTCCTCTCCTCTTCCTTTCTTCCTCTGCTTCCTGCCTCTTTTATACACAAAACTTAGCCACCATCAATAATGCAGGCGGGTCCTATCCGGACCAGAAAATAACTGATACCCTCTTAGTTATTTTCCGGTGTGATTTTTTGGAGGATTCCGGGACCCGAAAAATACCAACTTAGGTCCGAAAAATTCACGAAAAAAATCCCAAGCGCGGGAAAAGACTCTGTTATAAAAAACGACGCTCGATTTACCTTGAATTGATTACCCAAGATCAATTCATTCGGTAAATCACTGTAAAAAGACTTTTACAGTCTCGGTAAAAATCCAAATTTTTACCCGGGCTGTTACAGTATACCAGAAGTTCATCATGGTAGGACCCACGGATAAAACGGAATTTCGAGGACGAAATTTTTTTAAGGTGGGTAGAATGTAACAACCCGGGTAAAAATTTGGATTTTTACCGGGACTGTAAAAGTCTTTTTACAGTGATTTACTGAATGAATTAATCTTGGGTAATTAATTCAAGGTAAATCGAGCATCTTTTTTCGAAACCGAGGTTTTTCCCGCGCTCGGTATTTTTCCGTGGATTTTTCGGACCAAAGTTGGTATTTTTCGGTTCCCGGAATCCTCAGAAAAATTACACGGAAAGATAACAAGGGGGCATGCAGTTATTTTCTGGTCCGGTCTGGACACGACCTTGCATTATTGAGGCGGCTCAATAATGCAAGGCGGCGCCACCTTTGCTGCTGTGCACAACGTTATAAAGAGGAAGAAAGCAGGAGAAGAGAAGAGGAGGAGAAGAGAAAGAAAAAAAAGAGAGAAAAGAAGAGAGGAAAAAAAAAAGAAAGAAAAGAGAGAAAAAGGAAAGGAAAAAAAAAGAGAAGAAAAGAAAGAAAGAGAAAAAAAGGGAAAAAAAGGGAAAAATCGAGAGAGGAGAAGAAAAATAAGAGAGAAAAAAAAGAAAAAAAAGAAGGAAATCAGAAAACAGAAAAAGAAAATAAGGAAAAAAAGAAAAATGAAAAAAAGAAAAATACAGAAAAAGGAAAAAAAAAGGTGGGATGCACAGTGGCACCACCTTCCTCCCGAGCCTTCAATGTTCACGAGTTGGAGTTCCCCGCCGCTTCTCGACACACCGCCGCCACCTTGGCCTTCTCCTCACCGTCGCCGACCAAACAGCACTGCCCCTGAGCTCTTCCATCGCCGGAAAAGCCGCGACGTGCCGTTGACCCGCGAGCAGACCCGCGGATCCAGCTTCACCCGCGCTCCTGCTGAAACACCCCGACCCAAATTTACCCTACATACAGTATTTAGCTAACAACAGTGCCGACATGTGGCACAGGCAGTAAATACAACAGAAAATCCGGCCCAACGGCCCAAAAACAATATCATAATACCCGACTTCGGGAATCTCAATAACAACAACACAGCGGAAGCATTGAAATACTCAAGACACCATAAGCAAAACCTGATGCAATCTATTGGATCCGAGTCCTGCTCGAGGGTACACAGCAGCCTGCCCCGTACGTTTCTGTTCCACAAACAACTCTTCCTACGGGATGAAAGCTCGCAGGTGAGGGGTGAGTCCGAAGTGCCCACCGACGAAGGATAAACAGAGATATGCAGGCAACTATAATACTTTCGAAGTAAATACAGACAAGGACAACACAAAGATTCTTCCAAAATACAACCGAGCCAAGACTAAAAGAATATTTATTATTATTACCAATTTTATCTTCCGGGCCCCTGTCACTGGACAAGCTAGGGTCGTACCTGGTTATTAACTAATTCCGGATGCTAGGCCAAAACACAATCTGGGATCAACATCCCAATAACAACAAGCCGGGATCAACATCCTAATATCCAAATCATCCGGGATCAACATCCCCAATAACCAAATCATCCGGGATCAACATCTCCAAAAACCAAATCATCCGGGATCAAACCGGCCATGACACCACAGAACTAGCCTCTAACCATCTAGTTGTACCACTACCTTCCACGTGACAATTATATCATCTTCTCAAATTCAATCCAATTCCACTACTCTTTCATCAATTATCCAATTTCCTATTTTCTCAGATTAATCCACAGACTCATCCAATCAACAATCTCATATCACCAATTATACACAATTAACTGTTCAACGATTACTCACAATACCACAGACCAACAATACAATCCAGCAACATTAACATCAAAAACCACAACAATCAAATAACAATCAATAATCATCTCAGCAGTTCAATCAAACAACAAAAATACACACACAGTATTACGGGCACATATCCAAAGTTATCCATCCTCACCTGATGTGTCTCTGAAACTTCTATCCGGTCAAACCTTGATACCCTATATGTATATACATAGCAACACAATCACTTATAATGCACCGACAAGATGATTATGCATGATGCCGGTTTAACTCTTATTAGACAGCTTATCTGTTCATTTTACTATCTCCATATTTATCTTATTACCAAACAGTTCATCCGACTTGGTGGCAATTAACTGATAAAGTATATCCCGCCAACATATCAAAACATACTTGATTTTAAATCAAAGCCGAACCGAGCGTCCAAGCCGGCACCTCGGCCCTTAGGCTGCTTATGACAAGAAAGCATATATATATATATACGTACACTTATATGTAATGTATATTTCAGAAAATATATTTGCAAATAAATCAAGTTACGAACCGTTAAATACTCATAGTCCTTACGACGTAAATGATATTATTCCCGATTAAATACTAAATACTTATATGTTTTATAAACAATAATTATATAATAATGGAAACGATAAATACGTCAAAATATTATTTAAATATTATATCCTATAGTAACTCATTTAATGGAAATTATCTCCAACGGTATGAAATTAACATAGCCGATGTATGGTATAAAATAATTATAACATAACGTTATAAATTTATAAATACGTGTACGTATATATTCGATAGAGTAAAGATAATACTAATAATACCATTATTACGTTAGCAAAATACCCCGGTAAGTTAATAAACATAGCATAGTCATAAAATAGATTTTGTACGGTTATATATATATTTGTAACAGCCCGGGTAAAAATTTTAATTTTTACCGGGACTGTAAAAGTCTTTTTACCGTGATTTACTGTTGAATTAATCTTGGGTAATTAATTCAAGGTAAATCGGGCGTCGTTTTTCGAAACTGAGAGTTTTCCCGCGCTCGTGATTTTTCCGTGGATTTTTCGGACCTAAGTTGGTATTTTTCGGGTCCCGGAATTTTCGGAAAAATCACACCGGAAAATAACTAAAGGGGTATCAGTTATTTTCTGGTCCAGACTGGACTCCTTAATAATGCAGACAAGCTGCATTATTAAAGAATCACATGATTAACAGTATCATCACCGTTCTATGAAAGAAGCAGAGAAAGAAGAAACCAGGAGAGGAAGAGGAGAAGAAAAAGAAAAAGAGAGAAAAAAAGAAAAGAGAGAAAAAAAAGAGAGAAAAGAAGAAAAGAAAAAAAAAAGAAAGGAAAAAGGGAAAAAAAAGAGAGAAAAGAAAAAAAAAGGGAAACAGAAAAATACAGAGAGAGGAAAAGGAAAAAAAAAAGAAGAAGAAGAAAAAAAAACAAAAGGAAAATCGGAAAATAGAAAAAAGAGGAAGAAAAAAAGGGAAGAAAATAGAGAAAATACAAAAAAAAGAAAGGAAAAAAAAGAAAATAGGAGTGAACAGTAGTCACCCCGGAGCTCCACTGCCACTGTATACGAGACGGAGTTCCCCGCCGCAGATCGTCTCACCACCGCCGCCATGGAGCTCGCCATACCGTCGCCTATCGACCGCCGCTGATCCCGTCGACTTCCGACTGCTGACGCGCTGCCAGCCGCCATAGACCCGAGGAGCAGACCCGCGGATCCCCTTCTCCGCGCCGCTGACGACGACACCGGCGACGCCGAGCCTCCTTTCCGCCGCCCTCGCGCCGCACCAAGTCACCTGATGCCGCAGCTGAGCTCGCCTTTCCTTCCCTCAGCCTGTTGTCGCGCCGCCGCCCCTATACCTGCTGGTTGGATATCAGGCAGTTTCCCGAGGAGCCGGTGTCGGACCGGTCATTATTTCCGGAGTTGAGTAATCGGCCAAGGTGAGGATGGATTTCCTTCAATATCTGCCTGTATTACTCGGTTATTGTGCTTGATGTTTATTGCATTGTTGTTGGATGCATTTGCTGTGATTGTGGTCGGGATGTTTATCCCCTGTTGGTTTTTGGGATGTTTATCCCCGTGTTGATTTTCTGTGTCTTTTGGAATAAGTATAATGGATTAATTAATAAATTGAGATAAGGATGTCGATCCTTGATTTGGATAGGGATGTCTATCCCAGGTATTTTGGTTAGGGATGTTGATCCCTGTGATTGGGTTTTGATGACGATAATATAATTGTCACGTGATAGGTAGTGGTACGGCTCGATGGTTTAAGACTATTTCGTGGTGGCCTTGACCTGGGTTCTTGTGATAAGCATGTCTATGCTTGGGATGTCTATCCCGTGATTATTTTTGGGATGTCTATCCCTGGGTTCGTATTTTTGGGATGTCGATCCCTAGGTTCTCTGGATTTGGTCTGGCACTCGGAATATGTTGATAACCAGGTCTGACCCTAGCTTATCCGCGACGGGGCCCGGAAAGATAAAATTGGAAAATTGGATTTTATTTGAGTCTTTTTGGTCGTGGACCGGTTTTGGGTCGAGTCTTTTGATTTGGCGGTTTTTACCTGTTTTCGACTTGAGTAATTATAGTTGCATATTGATTGTTTTTCCTTCATCGGTGAGCACTTTGGACTCACCCCTCACCTGCGGGCTTTCATCCCGTAGGATGAGTTATTTGTGGTACAGGCTTGATGCATTCCCGACAGGCTGCGGCGTTATCCCTTGGACAGGGCTCGGATCCATAGTTTGCATCTGTGTCGCATACAGTGTTTGTGAGTTATTAAGTCTTCCGCTGTGCATTTTATTGATATTATTGGGCCATTGGGCCGGTTTTGTTATTTATGATGTTTTCCTGTTTTGGGCTGTTGGGCCCGAGTTTCTGTTGTACACACTGTATGCTGGGCTTGATTTTGGTTGGGTTGTCACAGTTCTGGCACGTGTTTACTGTGTACGGTAAATACGGGTCGGGGCATTTCATTTTGGTAGCAGAGCGGGCGTTAGGTTTTGTTAGGCAGTCCTTGTGTGTTTGTTGTCCTTGTTTGCATAGTTCGCTCCATTTGTTTATTATTTTATATCATTTTAGTTAGTGCATTATGGATCCAATCAAGGGACGCCAGCTGTCGCAGAACATACACATAAGAGGTAATGATGCCATAAATAAGCGAAAATATAAATATTATTATTAATACTAATAATTTCATTACAAAGATAAATATTACATTGTTTTTTTTATAAAAAAAAGAAAATACATTTATCGCCTTGGAACGACGTTGACCATGAAGCTGTTTGGGTCGTTGTTGATGTTGGCTTGGATGCTGTCGCTCCACGAGAACCACATGCCGCTTGTGTTGTTCTGGCCAGGAAGCTCGAGCCGGTTTGCTTGAGGGAACCGGAGTGGGATGAGACCGTGATCGTCTTGAGGTTGCCACTGGGTCTCTGTGAGAAGAACCATGTTTGGCTTGTATTGGTTCTTCAGGTCCCTCAGAGTACGCGAGAACTCCTGGGAACGCCTTGCGACTCCTCTGTAGTTCCACACCAGTAGTCGGGCCTTTGGCCAAGTTACAGGCAACCGAGTGACTCTGGGCATGCTCTGGACCGTCATCGAGAGCTGGTAGTAGGTGCTTTGCTCCAGGGTATGGCAAGTGGACTCTAGGTTGAGCTCCTGAAGTCTTTCGGAGATGAAGAACATGATGGAGTTTTCCGAGCCGTAGTAGGAGGTCCTCAGAGTGCCATGGTCCTCCAGGAAGAAGGTCTCTTCCAAGGGCGTGATGAAGAATCTGGACGAGTAGAGTTCGTCGACAAAGACCAGACGCGGCATTCTTCCGAGCTCGTTCGGTAGCTCTTCGGGACGCTCGTTGACCATGCTGTAGGCCAGACGGTTTCTCCTGCCTAGATTGGCACCTTCGACGAAGAAAACGGAAGATGGAGCAGGCATCGTGTTTGGACGAGTTGGTATTTTGTTTTTGAGCGTTGTGGTTTTGTTCTTCTGAGCGTTTGTTTGCCTTAAAATGCTTTTGATGATTTACACCTCACTGCTCCGTTTCTTTTATACTCTCATGGGGAGCGTGTATACTGTTTTCGATTTTCAAGATTTACTTTTTGAAAATCTTTGCCGTTGCTCTATTTATTGTTTCGTTACTTTATACGTTTTTCGGACTACCATGCCAGAGTTTTTCAGCCTTTTTCCATCTCATAATTTTCTTTCGCTCTGGCTACCTTGTCTTTTCTTTTTATGGTTTATCATTATTTTCTTACATCTTTTATCACATGCATTCGTGACCGTTGAGGTTGGACTGATGGGATCACACCTTGAGTAGAGTGCATGTGCGACAAGCTTGCACCTGTTCGGACATCATGGGGGTATACGTTGTCTTGACAGACGCTTTTGGCTCATGCGGAAATTGTGGACAAGTGGGTACGTTTCTTTCGAGGGTCACAGGACGCTCTCGTGATCATCACCGTTAGCTGCGTACGTTACGTTTCTTGGGTTCGAGGATGTTTACGTCCGATACGAGCACTGAACATGAAAACGTGTTTTGTTTTAACTTCTTTATGTTTTGGTTTTGTTAAACGAATTTTGTTTTTAATTTCCTTATGCTTGATTTTATGGTCTTATTGTTGATTTTTGTTTTGTTTTGAGATGTTTTATTTTTCTGTTTAAAATAAGACTTTGTAATATAAAAATTTTGATTTAAAAAGGAAATTTATTTTATTTATTTAATAAGGTTTTACAACAGGAGAAGAAGTACTCTAAGGAGTTACTTGCTTCTCTAAGTCTTTTACAAGCTTTTGGACGTTTTTCATGTGAGGAAAGAGCTCCGCGCATGCCAGTTCGATCTGCAACACCGCCGAGCTGATCTTCTTCAGTGAGACGTTCAGCTATGTCAGTGTCTGTTGCGGAGTGCTGCTCTCAGCTATCGCCTTGCCCTTCTTATCCTTAGCTTTCTTGGGAGCACGTTTCTTTCGCCGTTTTGGGGAGACGACCATGTGTTCCTTCAGGCCGATGATGTTGGTTTTGAACCGCTTATTGGGAGGTTCATCATCGGAGCTTGTCGGGAAGGCCGTGCTACCGATGTAGCTGTTGTTCTCGGAGTCTGAGGTAGTTCTTGATCTCAGTGGAGAGTCCATGACTGTGTGTGAGTATGCCAGTCATGAGGTTCGGTTCTTATAGAGGACGAGATGTCGCTTAAGGGTATAAGCGGTATCTCGGGTTGAGGTTGGACACCTGGTGGAGTATACCAGAAGCTTATCGTTGTAGGACCCACGGATAAGACGGAATTTCGAGGACGAAATTCTTTTTAAGGTGGGTAGACTGTAACAGCCCAGGTAAAAAGTTTAATTTTTACCGGGACTGTAAAAGTCCTTTTACCGTGATTTACTGTTGAATTAATCTTGGGTAATTAATTCAAGGTAAATCGGGCGTTGTTTTTCGAAACCGAGAGTTTTCCCGCGCTCGTGATTTTTCCGTGGATTTTTCGGACCTAAGTTGGTATTTTTCGAGTCCCAGAATTTTTGGAAAAATCACACCGGAAAATAAATAAGGGGGTATCAGTTATTTTCTGGTCCGGACTGGACTCGCTTAATAATGCAGACAAGCTGCATTATTAAGGATTCACATGATTAACAGTATCATCACCGTTCTATAAAAGAAGCATAGAAAGAAGAAACCAGGAGAGGAAGAGGAGAAGAAAACGAAAAAGAGAGAAAAAAAGAAAAGAGAGAAAAAGAAAAAGAGAGAAAAGAAGAAAAGAAAAAAAAGAAGAAAGGAAAAAGAAAAAAAAAGAGAGAAAAGAAAAAAAAAAAAACAGGAAAACAGAAAAATACAGAGAGAGGAAAAGAAAAAAAAAGAAGAAGAAAAAAAAAACAAAAGGAAAATCGAAAAATAGAAAAAAAGGAAGAAAAAAAGGGAAGAAAATAGAGAAAATACAAAAAAAGAAAGAAAAAAAGAAAATATGAGTGAACAGTAGTCACCCCGGAGCTCCACTGCCACTGTATACGAGACGGAGTTCCCCGCCGCAGATCGTCTCACCACCGCCGCCATGGAGCTCGACATACCGTCGCCTATCGACCGCCGCTGACCCCGTCGACTTCCGACTGCCGACGCGCCGCCAGCCGCCATAGACTCGAGGAGCAGACTCGCGGATCTCCTTCTCCGCGCCGCTGACGACACCGGCGACGCCGAGCCTCCTTTCCGCCGCCCTCGCGCCGCACCAAGTCACCTGATGCCGCAGCTGAGCTCGCCTTTCCTTCCCTCAGCCTGTTGTCGCGCCGCCGGCCCTATACCCACTGGTTGGATATCGGGCAGTTTCCCGAGGAGCCGGTGTCGGACCGGTTATTATTTCCGGAGTTGAGTAATCGGCCAAGGTGAGGAAGGATTTCCTTCAATATGTGCCTGTATTACTCGGTTATTGTGCTTAATGTTTAATGCATTGTTGTTGGATGCATTTGCTGTGATTGTGGTCGGGATGTTTATCCCATGTTGGTTTTTGGGATGTTTATCCCCGTGTTGATTTTCTGTGTCTTTTGGAATAAGTATAATGGATTAATTAATAAATTGAGATAAGGATGTCGATCCTTGATTTGGATAGGGATGTCTATCCCAGGTATTTTGGTTAGGGATGTTGATCCCTGTGATTGGGTTTTGATGACGATAATATAATTGTCACGTGATAGGTAGTGGTACGACTCGATGGTTTAAGACTGTTTCGTGGTGGCCTTGACATGGGTTCTTGTGATAAGCATGTCTATGCTTGCAGAGCCCCGGCTCCTCCCACTACTTGGGAGCTTACGGTTTCATGTTCTATTTCACTCCCCGATAGGGGTTCTTTTCACCCTTCCCTCACGGTAGGATGTCTATCCCGTGATTATTTTTGGGATGTCTATCCCTGGGTTCGTATTTTTGGGATGTCGATCCCTGGGTTCTCTGGATTTGGTCTGGCACCCGGAATATGTTGATAACCAGGTCTGACCCTAGCTTATCCGTGACGGGGCCCAAAAAGATAAAATTGGAAAAGAAAGGGAAAGGGAGAGAAAAGAAGCAGGGATGAGGGGTCACGGGAAAGAGAAGCAGGAAGTGACAAAAAAAGAAAAGGGGAAGGGGGCCGGCGGCTGATGGTAAAGGAGAAGGAGAAAAAAAAGAAAAGAAAGGGAAAGGGAGAGAAAAGAAAGGAAGAATGGCCACGTGGCAAGCCACGATTGGCCGAACCGGATTTCCGTCTCGAGTCCGAAAATACAACTTGGGCTCGAAAAATCCGATAAATACCCCTGAGCGTCGTCCAAGTCTCGGAATTGAAAACCGAGGCTCGGTTAGTTAAAAATACTCCCGAGCGTCACGTATCCTCGGTGATCGAAACGAGGCTCGGTTATTCGCAGAAAAACCCTCGGTAAAATTCGGTCCGATAGAATTCATAGAATTACGACATTTAAATTTATTTTTAAATTATAATTAGTAATATATGTGTAACTTACATATCCGGCCAAAATATTTGTAAGTGTTTTATTATTTTTGTTGATTAGGAAAATAATATTAACAACGGTAATAATAACAATAATACTATTAATGTTGATTAGAAAATAATAAGAGTAATGGTAACAACAATAATTAAAAATTTTGAGAGCAACAAGGATAATAGTAGAAATAATGAAAATTGACTCGATTGATAGAATTCTTGTTTGACCGCGATAAAAATTTTATTAACCACCGTAAAAGTCAAAACAGCTTGGTAAAAATCATGAAAATTTTACCCGGGTCGTTACATTCTACCCTCCTTAAAGAAATTTTGTCCTCGAAATTCACACCGTAATCCACTAATCCCTTAAACATATATATATAGTTATCATGATCATCAATCCTTCCACAATTCATAAAATCTATAAACTCCAAATTATCTCCCATCAATCATAATTAAATTCTCCAAATAAAGTTTCCAGATTATAACCCTTGAACCATGTCGACCATTACCTCAAAATTTGTTACATAACTATCCATCAAATTGTATATATATATTTTTTTGATTACTTCTCCCAAAACATGTCGATCAATACTCCAGAATTTATTACTAACATAATCATCCATCAAATAATATTTTTCTTCTAAATCCACCGAAACTAGCAAAGACCGTAACTTCGATTATAGCTCTTTAAATAATCCCTCAAATCATCAAATCATCAAACTTTTTTTTGTAAGATTGAATCACCAAAATCATCAAATCATTTTTTTTTTAAGGAATAAATCACCTTTGACATCAAGAATTCCATGATCATTATTCCAATCCTCCAATCAAGTTATCACATCACAAACAACTTTAGTATCCAAGAATTATCAAATCATCAACCCATTTTTTAAAGGAAATCGAATCATCTTCAAAATCATAGAATTTTCCAAGAATATCAATCCAATCCTCAACTCAAATTATCACGTCATAAACAAAGCAGTACCCAAAAAGTCATCAATTTATCACGTCATAATCAAAACAGTACTAAAAAATCTTCATTTCTCACTTCTTTAAAGTCATATAATATCATACCATCACTTAAGGATATAAAACCAAACCCATAATTAAATCTTACTTGTTCTGTCGAAACTTCCAATGCACGGATACAACAAGGTAGACTTCTTGCCGTCTCAAGGTCCCTTATCTCACTGTTCTACCCGGGCAACGACCATGTTTGGACTTTATAATAAAATCTTTAAAAGCATTTCATCATCAAAATCATAAAACTTTCCAAAAACAACAGCTATATCTTATAACCATATTCAACCCACAGCCTAAGTTGTAAATGTCATTTTATCAAAACTCATCCTTTAAAAACTTATCTTTCCAAAACTTGAGATCAACAAAACAACAGCATTGCAAGGTACGAAAATACGAATAACTTGTCTTCCAACTGTATTTATGAGAAAGTATACTCACATTTGAATGTTCTGCAGCAAGCTGGCATCCCTCGACTGGATCCATTACGCACAAACCATATGAATATGCATGCAATTATGATAATCATGTGGAGCGAGCTATGCACAACAAACACCAAGGACCTACCGCCCGCTCCGCTACCAAAATGAAACACCCCGACCCAAATTTACCCTACATACAGTATTTATCGAACAACAGTGCTGACACGTGGCACAGACAGTAAATACAACAGAAAATCCTGCCCAACGGCCCAAAGACAATATCATAATACCCGACTTCGGGAATCTCAATAACAGCAGCACAGCGGAAGCATTGAAATACTCAAGACACCATAAGCAAAACCTGATGCAATCTAATGGATCCGAGTCCTGCCCGAGGGTACACAGCAGCCTGCCCCGTACGTTCCTGTTCCACAAACAACTCTTCCTACGGGATGAAAGCCCGCAGGTGAGGGGTGAGTCCGAAGTGCCCACCGACGAAGGATAAACAGAGATATGCAGGCAACCATAATACTTTCGAAGTAAATACAAGCAAGGACAACACAAAGATTCTACCAAAATACAACCGAGCCAAGACCAAAAGAATATTTATTATTATTACCAATTTTATCTTCCGGGCCCCTGTCACTGGACAAGCTAGGGTCGTATCTGGTTATTAACTAATTCCGGATGCCAGGACAAAACACAATCCGGGATGAACATCCCAATAACAACAATCCGGGATCAACATCCCAATATCCAAATCATCCGGGATCAACATCCCCAATAACCAAATCATCCGGGGATCAACATCCCCAAAAACCAAATCATCCGGGATCAAACCGGCCATGACACCACAGAACTAGTCTCTAACCATCTAGTCGTACCACTACCTTCCACGTGACAATTATATCATCATCTCAAATTCAATCCAATTCCACTACTCTTTCATCAATTATCCAATTTCCTATTTTCTCAGATTAATCCACAGACTCATCCAATCAACAATCTCATATCACCAATTATACACAATTAATAGTTCAACGATTACTCACAATACCACAAACCAACAATAAAATCCAGCAACATCAACAGCAAAAACCACAACAATCAAATAACAATCAATAATCATCTCAGCAGTTCAATCAAACAACAAAAATACACACACAGTATTACGGGCACATATCCAAAGTTATCCATCCTCACTTGATGTGTGTCTGAAACTGCTATCCGGTCAAACCTTGATACCCTATATGTATATACATAGCAACACAATCACTTATAATGCACCGACAAGATGATTATGCATGATGCCGGTTTAACTCTTATTAGACAGCTTATCTGTTCATTTTACTATCTCCATAATTATCTTATTACCAAACAGTTCATCCGACTTGGTGGCAATTAACTGATAAAGTATATCCCGCCAACATATCAAAACATACTTGATTTTAAATCAAAGTCGAACCGAGCGTCCAAGCCGGCACCTCGGCCCTTAGGCTGCTTATGACAAGAAAGCATATATATATGCGTACACTTATATGTAATGTATATTTAAGAAAATGTATTTGCAAATAAATCAAGTTACGACCCGTTAAATACTCATAGTCCTTACGACGTAAATGATATTATTCCCGATTAAATACTAAATACTTATATGTTTTATAAACAATAATTATATAATAATGGAAACGATAAATACGTCAAAATATTATTTAAATAGTATATCCTAGAGTAAATAGTTTTTTATGTCCCTCCACTTTATCGATTTTACATTTATTGTCCCTCTTCGTTTTTTTTCACTCATGTCGTCCCTCAACTCTTGATTTACCGGGTCAGGTGGTCTTTTTTACTTGCTGTAGCAGGTTAGTGGCTGTGGAGCTGACACGTGGCAGTGGGTCCTATGATCTGCATATTTTTTATTATTTTTATCCTTTTTTATATTTTTCCAAAAATTTAAGCCTTAAAAATCTTTATTTAAATTTAATTTTTTTTGAAAATAAATATTAATTTCTAAATATGCATTGAGTAAAAAATTAAATATGATCATCATCTCACCTAATCACTCTATAATATTCCGGTTAACGAAATTGAAAAAAATTAACCAAAATTGGAATAAAAAAAAAACTAAAACAATGAGAGAGGCATATCTAATTCTAACCTATAAATTAAAAAAAAAAACAGACAGTGGAGGTTACCAGTATATAATGAGGGAAATTAAGATTTATTTATTTTAAAGGATTTTAAAAAAAAATTGATTAAAGAAAAAATAATTAAATAAATAAGTTGTATGTGGGCCTCACTGCCACTTGTCAGCTCCATAGCTATCAACCTGCTGCAGCAGGTAAAAAGGACCACGTGACCCGGTAAATCAAGAGTTGAGGGACGACGTGAGTGAAAAAAATGAAGAGGGACAATAAATGCGAAATCAATAAAGTGGAGGGACATAAAAAGCTATTTACTCGTATATCCTATAATAACTCATTTAATGGAAATTATCTCCAACGGTATGAAATTAACATAGCCGATGTATGGTATAAAATAATTATAACGTAACATTGTAAATTTATAAATACGTGTACGTATATATTCGATAGAGTAAAGATAATACTAATAATACCATTATTACGTTAGCAAAATACCCCGGTAAGTTAATAAACATAGCATAGTCATAAAATAGATTTTGTACGGTTATAGATATATATATATTAGTCTTATAAATACATAGTTAAATCCAAATAAGATAAAATCATACTTAAACCTTAAATTAAATCATTGATTACTTAATTGTATATATATATACAAAATACATAGTTATATCCCATAATTACATTATGGCCTTGTTTTATTCAGCCAACGGAAATATCTATATAAGAATTAATTTGGTAAATAAAATAAGGTATGGGCCTATTTTTATTTAGCCCAGAAGAACGGAAATTAAATGTATTAGAAACGTAATAATAATATTAACTCAATTAAAACAACTTTAGAAATTATGGCCGGTAGACCTTCACGTGCGTTTAGCCCATCGGAAAATATAAAACAGCTCGGATTAATTTATTAAAAGATTTAATTAAAATTTAAATATTATGGGCCTTCTATTATAATTAGCCCAATTAATTAAACCGAAGGCTAAATACAATGGGCCTTTTACGAGTCCAAGCAAAACATAAATTAAATAGGACCGGAAAATTAGATACGATGGGCCTTTTTAATAGCCCAATCGGAAATTAAATAAGAGCAGAAAATAAATAAATAGAAGCATAAATTAAATAACAAAAGCATCAATTAAATAAAAGCATAATAAAATATGTAAGGCATAAAATAAAAATCATAAGTTAGTTAAGTTAGGTTAACCAATTTTAATTAACTTCGTTTTAATGTTCCACTCCGTTATTATAGTTCAAGGTCCGATTTATGATGCATATGAATGGTCCAAGGCTCGGGTTTTACCCAAAGGTCCGTTTCCGGGCTCGCCGGAAAATTCTCGGGACACCAGAGCTTCGCCGGATCCCAGCCGGAATACTGTTCACGGCCACCGTCAGAGTTTCTGCTCGTCACCCATCAAAACATCCATTCCACCACATAGAACAACACAGAATCACCACCATACCCACTGCCACGCTCCGGTGACCGGTGTTCCACCACACAGCCACATCCACCAACCAAAACACCCACACCCACACCCACAGCAACCCCACAATCGACATCTCAGCCGGTTCACACACAAACACAACAACCCAACAAAACAGAATCGATCAGCCCATTCTAACAAAGGTCGGATTAAAGAAAAGAAATAAAAAGAAACGAAGAAGAGAAGGGCAAGGATCGTCGTCAGATCTTACCCACGCTACGGCGACGACGATGGCAAGCGGTAGATCGGAGATGACAAGGGTGACAATCGCGGTGATGACGCGTTGCAGAGGAGGAAGAAGAGGTCGGACCTCCTATACACGGTGGCGGCTCGGGCTCAGTCCTCTGGTGGTGTCAAGCTTATCTCCGATGGCGGTGGCGACGGTCGTGAAGGAGGTGAAGGAGAAGAGAAATGGCGGCGATAGGCGGCTTCGACGAGGAGGAGATCGATGTGAGGCGGCGGCTAAGTCCGGTGGTCAGCGACTGGCAGAGACAGAGGAAGGGAGGGAGCGAGGAGATGTGAGTCGCGTCGCGACTCGGTGTGGTGGTGGCGATAATCCTAGACGGCGGCGATGGTGACTTGCAGCGATGACAAAGGGGTCACGACAGAGGAAGGAAGGGCTTAGGAGAAGTGGAGGAAGAGGAGAAGGGAGGAGGTGGCTCAGGTTGCTGATGGCAGGTGATGGTGGTTGTCTTGGTGGTGGTGTTGGGTTGAAGGTGAAACGAGAGAGATGATGGTGATGATGAGGGCAGGGAGAAAGAAAATGAAAAGGGAGAGATGGGTGCAGAGGAATCGGGGAAGGGAAGGAAAAAATAAAAAAAAAAAGTAAAGGGGAAGAAAACAAAGAAGAATCAGGGATGAGGGGTCACAGCAAAAGAGAAGCAAGAAGTGACAAGAAAAGGAAAGGGGAAGGGGGCCGGCGGCTGAAGGTAAAGGAGAAGGAGAAAAGAAAAAAAAGAAAGGGAAAGGGAGAGAAAAGAAAGGAAGAATGGCCACGTGGTAAGCCACGATTGGCCGAACCAAATTTCCGTCCCGAGTCCGAAAATACAACTTGGGCTCGGAAAATCCGATAAATACTCCTGAGCGTCGTCCAAGTCTCGGAATTGAAAACCGAGGCTCGGTTAGTAAAAAGATACTCCCGAGCGTCACGTATCCTCGGTGATCGAAACGAGGCTCGGTTATTCCCGGAAAAACCCTCGGTAAAACTCGGTCCGATAGAATTCATAGAATTACGACATTTAAATTTCTTTTTAAATTATAATTAGTAATATATGTGTAACTTACATATCCGGCCAAAATATTTGTAAGTGTTTTATAATTTTTGTTGATTAGGAAAATAATATTAACAACGGTAATAATAACAATAATACTATTAATGTTGATTAGAAAATAATAAGAATAATGGTAACAACAATAATTAAAAATTTTGAGAGCAATAAGGATAATAGTAAAAATAATGAAAATTGACTCGATTGATAGAATTCTTGTTTGACCGCGATAAAAATTTTATTAACAACCGTAAAAGTCAAAACAGCTTGGTAAAAATCATGAAAATTTTACCCGGGTCGTTACACCTGCTCAGCTGCCGCAACGCCGCGCCCAGCTTCCGGCCTACTTCGCGTCGCCTTCATCCGCCACACGCCCTGCCTTGCTCGCTTTCCTTCCTCGCGTTTGTCGCGCCGCCGCCGCGGCAACCCGAAGGTGAGCACGGGTTTGGTTGACCCGTTTCCTTCTTACGGGTCGCGAACCTGGGTTTCTTTTAGTGGGCTGCTGTTTGGGTTGACGGGTTGGACCTGGGCTGGGCATGGGCTCACTATTCATGGCCCGGTCCGGTTTTATTTTCTAAAAAAAAACATATATATATACGTTTACTTATTTATTGGTATTTAATTCTGGAAAAAAATATATATTCACTTTGAGAAAATTATGGTCAGTTTAATTCTAGTATTTTGAGAAAAATATAAATATATATATACTTTGATAAATAATTAAGTTATGTTTAGGAAAAACTATTATTATTTGGAAAAAATATATATATACCATGGAAATATTTTCTGGAAAATTTGTATATGTTATTCTCCCTGGGAAATAATGATAACTGATTACCTTTTGGAAAATATGTATTTATGGTATACAAAAGTAATAGTTTTGAAAATATATAATTACTTTGATATATAATTGTTTGGAAAAGTATTTTACCTTTGGAAAATATATATATATATATATGTATATTTATAAATTCGTATTTATTTTCAGAAAATAAGTTTTCTATGACTAATTTTTCTGGAAATATGGTTTTCTAAAGATAATAATATTTGGTATTTATATTTTGGCAAGTAATATATTTTATGGAAATAATTTAGGGAAAAATACATATATAAGATATAATTTCCAAGAAAATTATGTTGTTTATTATTTTGGAAAAAGTATATTATTTTATGAAATATTTTGATTTAATAGCTTTGGAAATATATTTTTGTAACCCTATATACAGACGAAATATTTTCGGAAAAAGGTTTAATTATGATAAAAGGATAATTTCGTGATAATATATATATAAAATCGAGATGTTTTACCGATGGGTTTAATTTACAATTTATGGCATCATAACATACCAATTATGTGCATTTTTGTGAGCATGTTATTTTGTTGTATAGGTTTTGATATCTGGCAGTTCCCCGAGGAGCCGGCTTTGGACCGGTTATTGTCTTCAGAGTTGAGTAATTGGCTAAGGTAAGGATGGATTTCCTTCGATATGTGCCTATATTACTCGGTTGTTATGTTTGATGATTGTTGCACTGTTGAGTGTTGCATTTGCTGTGGTTTGTTTCGGGATGTTTATCCAGTGTCTTGATTGATTTTGGGATGTTTATCCTCATGATTTGATTTTGGGATGTTTATCCCCGTGCATTGAGTTTTGGGATGCTTATCCCCGTTTCTTTTTGGTATAAAGTATAATGGATTAAATAATAAAATGTGATAAAGGATGTTGATCCTTGGTTTTAGATTGGGATGTCAATCCCGGTGTTTTGGTTAGGGATGTTGATCCCTGAGATTTGGTCTTGGATGATGATGATATAATTGTCATGTGGTAAGTAGAGGTACGACCGGATGGTTAGAGACTGTTTTGTGGTGGCCATGATCTGGGTTACTTGTGATGGGCATGTTGATGCCGGTTTAATTGGGATGTTGATCCCTGAGTTTGTTATTGGGATGTTGATCCCGGGTTCTTTTTGATCTGGCACCAGGAAAGGTTGATAACCTGGTACGACCCTAGCTTATCTGTGACGGGGCCCAGAAAGATAAAATTGAAAATTGGATTTTGTTTAAGTCTTTTTGGTCTTGGACCAGTTTTGAGTCGAGTCTTTTGGATTGGTATATTTTGGCTGTTGTGCTTGTTTTTGACCTTGAGTAATTTATAGTGTTGCATATTGATTGTCTATCCATGGTTGGTGGGCACTTCGGACTCACCCCTCACCTGCGGGCTTTCATCCCGTAGGTTGAGTGATTTGTGGTTCAGGTATGATGCATTCCAGACAGGCTGCAGCGTTATCCCTCGGACAGGACTCGGATCCATTAGTTTGCATCAGTGTCGCATACAGTGTCTTTGTGAGTTTTAAAAGTCTTCCACTGTGCTGATTATAGTTATTGTTGGGCCTTGGGCCGGTTTTTGGGATGTTTATCCCCGTGTTGAGTTTTGGATATTTATCTTGTGTCTTTTGGTATAAGAATAAAATGGAATAAATTATAATTTGTGGTAAGGATGTCGATCCTTGGTTTTGGATAGGGATGTCTATCCCGGTATTTTGGTTAGGGATGTTGATCCCTGTGATTTGGTTTTGAACGATGATAATATAATTGTCACATGGTAAGTAGTGGTACGACTCGATGGTTTAAGACTATTTTGTGGTGGCCATGACCTGGGTTACTTGTGATAAGCATGTCTATACTTGGGATGTCTATCCCGTGATTATATTTGGGATGTCTATCCCTGTGTTCTTATTTTTGGGATGTCGATCCCTGGGTTCTCTTGGATTTGGTCTGGCACCCGGAATATGTTGATAACCAGGTCTGACCCCTAGCTTATCCGTGACGGGGCCAGGAAAGATAAAATTAGAAATTGGAATTTTGTTTGAGTCTTTTTGGTTTTGGACCAGTTTGGGGTCTTGTCTTTTGGTTTGGCTGCTATGTTTGTTTTGACCTTGAATAATTTTAGTGTTGCATATTGATTGTCTATCCTTCGTCGGTGAGCACTTCGGACTCACCCCTCACCTGCGGGCTTTCATCCCCGTAGGATGAGTTATTTGTGGTACAGGTTTGATGCATTCCAGACAGGCTGCGGCGTTATCCCTTGGACAAGGCTCGGATCCATAGTTTGCATCAGTGTCGCATCCAGTGTCTTTGTGAGTTATTAAGTCTTCCGCTGTGCTTCTTATTGTTATTGTTGGGCCATTGGGCCGGTTATGATGTTATTGATGTTTTTGTTTTGGGCTGTTGAGCCCGAGTTTCTGTTGTATACACTGTATGCTGGGCTTTGTTTGGTTGGGTCGTTACAGTTCCGGCACGTGTTTACTGTGTATGGTAAATACGGGTCGGGGCGTTTCACTGCGAGTTTCCAAATGGATGTCCTAGCATTCCTCCCAAATACTATATACTTGTTTCCGTATTATTCCTTTTGTTTCTCAATATAAGATCTTTAAGGTTTTTGCACAACCCTTAAAAAATTATTAAATAGTTCTAATCTCATTAAATTTTAATATTACAATTACTAATTTATCCTAATTTTTATATATACCAAAATTGAAATACAACTTTGTTAATTAAATAAGGGTAAATATAATAAAAATTAATTAATGCTTCTCAAAACTCTAAAACATTTTTATATTCTGAAACAAAATACAAAACCTAAAAATCTTATATTGAGAAACAGAGTTGTATATTACTCCCTCTGATCCACAATAGATGACGCTTAAGACTTTTAATTTTGTTTCAGAATATATGACGTTTAGCAAGCATTAAATTTTTTTTTCCATATTTACCCATATTTAATTAACCAACTACTTCCTAACTACTTCCTTATTTACCCATGCTTTTATTTCTTGGGAGAATAAAAAGGATAGATTAGTAATTTAAATA
>JAKUCV010000006.1:0-28111 GCA_028386065.3 Turnera subulata | reverse complement strand
CGCGCAGCCTAGGACCCGACCCAAGGACCTGTCCGGGTCATCCACGGGTCTGCTGCTCACCTCGGGCACGCAGACGGCGGCAGCGCAAATGGCACGGCAACACGAGGCGTCGGGCGAGACGGCCGGCGCGAGGAGGCGGCTGCAGCGGCGAGGCAAGCTAGCGGGCGGCCGACGCGAGCAGGGTGGCGGCCGGTGGTGTTCGTCGGGTCGTGGCGAAGAGGGGAAGAGGAGACGCGGGCTCGGGTCGCGCGATCTGCAGGCGACGGCGTCGAGCTCCTCGGGGCGTCGTCGGGACTGCGGCAACTCGAGGAGGGGAGGAAGAAGATGAGGTGATTGGTGGTGACCGGTGTGGCTCACGGCCACGGTGAAGAAAAGGTGGAGGGGAGGAGGAGAAGTTGCCAAAACGGCAACACTTTGGCTAGTTTCCTTCTTTTTTTTCTTTTTTTTTTAATTTTTCTTTAACAGGTTTGAGTAGAGGAAGGGTACTGGGTTGGGTTTTTGCAAAAACAAAGAAGGAAGGGATTGAGCAGGGGAGTGACTTTTACAGGTATGGGATGAAGCAAGTGATGGCGTGTATAGGTAGGCAGAAGAAAAATAATTATATAGACAGCAAAATTATTGATAAGTCACAGGCTTAACAGGAATTGGCGGCTGAATAATTGAACTTCAATTATGCAGTTACTATGCTGCATGTGAAGTGTGGCCCACCTGGACCAGAAAATATCCGGTATACCCGCTTATCTTATTTCTGGTCCGATAATTCGAGAATAATCCCGGCTTTTCCAAAGATTCCCGGACCCGGAAAAATCCCAACTTTGGTCCGTAAAATCCGCAGAAAATTCCCAAACGTGGGACAAGGCTCAGTTTCGAAATCCAATACTCAATTTACCATAATTTAATTACCCAAGATTAAAAATTATTGGTAAATTACTGTACATTAACTTAAACAGTCCCGGTAAAAATGAAATGTTTACCTGGGCTGTTACAGGTATACTATGATGCCTCTACTGCGAAACTACCCATCCCGGTCATATATCCGTTATTATTATCTTTTACCGAAAATAATTTAACCGTACGTATTTCCGAATATAATTTTGGTACCATACTTTAATTAAAACTCTTTCAAAATATTTCAGTAACATAATTATAACTTGTCTTCCAAAATAATAGCAATATAATTTTCCTAGAAATTATATCATTTATATGTATTTTCCAAAATAAGTTCATAAAAATTAGTTACTATAATATTATTTTCTAAAAGAAAATAATTATACATGTATATATATTTTTCAAAAAAAAATTTCATAAAATAATTATAATTTTCAAAATAATAATTACCATAATTTTTCTGGAAATTATAACATATATATTTTCCATAATATTTCCAAATACTTTTCCAAACAATTACATTATCAAAATAATTATATATTTTAGAAATATAAATCATGTATACCATAAATACATATTTTCCCAAAAGTACCAGTTACCATAATTTTACATAGGCTGCAGCGTTATCCCTTGGACGGGCTTGGATCCATAGTTTGCATGTGTCGCATACAGTGTTAGTTATTTAAAGTCTTCCGCTGTGCATACTTTTGCTATTATTGGGCCATTGGGCCGATTGTGTTATTGTTATCGTTTTTATTATGGGCTATCGAGCCCGGATATTTGTTTTATACACTGTATGCTGAGTCATTTTTGGTTGGGTTGTCACAGTTCCGGCTCGGGTTTACTGTGTACGGTAAATTCGGGTCGGGGCGTTTCATGGCGTGTATAGGTAGGCAGAAGAAAAATAATTATATAGACAGCAAAATTATTGATAAATCACAGGCTTAACAGGAATTGGCGGCTGAATAATTGAACTTCAATTATGCAGTTACTATGCTGCATGTGAAGTGTGGCCCACCTGGACCAGAAAATATCCGGTATACCCGCTTATCTTATTTCTGGTCCGATAATTCGAGAATAATCCCGGCTTTTCCGAAGATTCCCGGACCCGGAAAAAATCCCAACTTTGGTCCGTAAAATCCGCAGAAAATTCCCAAACGTGGGACAAGGCTCAGTTTCGAAATCCAATACTCAATTTACCATAATTTAATTACCCAAGATTAAAAATTATTGGTAAATTACTGTACATTAACTTAAACAGTCCCGGTAAAAATGAAATTTTTACCTGGGCTGTTATAGGTATACTATGATGCCTCTACTGCGAAACTACCCATCCCGGTCATATATCCGTTATTATTATCTTTTACCGAAAATAATTTAACCGTACGTATTTCCGAATATAATTTTGGTACCATACTTTAATTAAAACTCTTTCAAAATATTTCAGTAACATAATTATAACTTGTCTTCCAAAATAATAGCAATATAATTTTCCTAGAAATTATATCATTTATATGTATTTTCCAAAATAAGTTCATAAAAATTAGTTACTATAATATTATTTTCTAAAAGAAAATAATTATACATGTATATATATTTTTCAAAACAATTTTCATAAAATAATTATAATTTTCAAAATAATAATTACCATAATTTTTCTGGAAATTATAACATATATATTTTCCATAATATTTCCAAATACTTTTCCAAACAATTACATTATCAAAATAATTATATATTTTAGAAATATAAATCATGTATACCATAAATACATATTTTCCCAAAAGTACCAGTTACCATAATTTTACAGAAAATTAATAATGTATTTATAATTTTCAGAAATTATATATACAATATTTATCTTTTTCCTAATTACATATAATAGTATTTTTCATAACAAAACATAATTATCAAGGTATATAGATATATACAACATTTTCCCTAAAATCATAAATCATACTGTCTATATTTTTCTCTAAGTGAATATATATATATTTTTTGAAAATTAAATACCAGAATTATTATACATACATATATATATATATATATATATATATATATATAAATAACAAAACAAACCCAACCCGGATCCAACCCAGGAGGCGCGACCCGGTCGTCAAACGGGTCGAAAACCGTTGCTCACCTCGGGTTGATCAGCAGAGACGGCGGTCGGTGGCGCGACGCAGTGCGAGGGTGGGCTCACGAGATGCGGTGAGAGGCGGCGACTCCACGGGCGACGGAAAGGAAGCGCGGCGACGGTAGAGCAGCAGCGCGGGGAGTAAGATCCGCGGGTCTGCTCGCGGGTCAAGGGCGCGTCGAGGCGGCTCTGGCGGTGGAAAGCGACGGGACCGACGGGGGTGAGGTCGCGACGGCGTGGGCTTCCTGCTGGTGGCGGCGGTGCGTCGAGCGGAGGCGCGGATCAGGCCGGCGTGTACAGTGACGAAGAAGCTGGGGTGACGCACTGTTCATCCCTCTTTTTTTTTTTTCTCTTTTTCTCTCTTTTTCTCTCTTTCTTTTTTTTTTCTCTCCTTTTCTTTTTTTCTTCTCTTCTTCTTCTCTTCCTCCGGCTGCCTTCTTCTTTTTATAACTAAAAATTTACTATTTAACATGTGAGATCAATAATGAATTTTCGTCTGCATTACGGGCGAGTCCGGTCTGGACCAGAAAATAACTGATACCCCCTTAGTTATTTTCCGGTGTGATTTCCGAGAAATTCCGAAACCCGAAAAATACCAACTTAGTTCCGAAAAATCCACGAAAAAATCATGAGCGCGGGAAAACTCTTAGTTTCGAAAAACGACGCCCGATTTACCTTGAATTAATTACCCAAGATTAATTCAACAGTAAATCACGGTAAAAAGACTTTACAGTCCCGGTAAAAATCTAAAATTTTACCCGGGCTGTTACATGACGGCACTGTTCACTTCCGGGTTTTTTTTTTCCTATTTTTTTCTCTCTTTTCTTTTCTTTCTCTCTTTTTTTTTTCTTTCTTCTTTCTTTTCTCTTTTTCTCTTTTTCCTCCCCTCTTCCTGCGATTTCTTCTTCTTTTATACAGGTGGCGGGACTGTGCAGGCGGCTGCCTCAATAATGTAGCTTGTCTGCATTATGGGCGAGTCCAGTCCGGACCAGAAAATAACTGCATACCCCCTTAGTTATTTTTCGATGTGATTTTTCTGAGGATTTCGGAACCCGAAAAATACCAACTTTGGTCCGTAAAATCCACAGAAAAATGTCGAACGCGAGAAAAGACTCGGTTACGAAAAACGACGCTCGATTTACCTTGAATTAATTACCCAAGATTAATTCATTCGGTAAATCGCTGTAAAAAGACTTTTACAGTTCTGCATATTTACCGTACACAGTAAATACGTGCCGGAACTGTAACGACCCGACACCAACGGGAATCAGCATACAGTGAACAAACTTAACAAATGGCTTAGCAGTCCGATAAGCTGGCTCAAAAGCCTAGTATAAAAAATATGCAACTGGCCCTTCGGCCCAACAACAACTACATATCACCCGATCTCAGGTACATCAATAACACAACCAACCCAATGGCCCAACAATAGCAATAAACAGCACAGCGGAAGACTTAACAACTCACAAAGACACTGTATGCGACATATGATGCAAACTATGGATCCGAGTCCTGTCCAAGGGATAACGCCGTAGCCTGTCTGGAATGCATCATACCTGAACCACAAATAACTCAACCTACGGGATGAAAGCCCGCAGGTGAGGGGTGAGTTCGAAGTGCCCACCGGGTAAAACCCATAAGCAAATATACATATACAAGCAACCGTTAATTTCCAAGTCACATCACCAACAATTAACTAAGGTTCTCACGAACCTTAAATACACACTTGTGATTCTAGACACGCTATTCCAATTTTATTATCAGGGCCCTTATCACTAGTTAAATGGTGGCCGTCGCCTGTTAGTCAAGCTAGCTAGCCCGTAGACCCCGCCCTGGTACCTCCACGTATAACTGGCACAGACAGGGAGCAGACCCCAAGCACACTCTCCCCCAGCGCCTATAATAATAATTGGTACAGACAGGGAGCAGACCCCAAGCACACTCTCCCCCAGCACCATAAAAATAAGACTACCATCTGGCTGTTCCAATATTTAACTGTGACTTACTAGATGTCTAAGTGTTTCCATTTTATTATTTCTTTACCCTCAACTAGTTACTATACTTCCATTATCCTACCGTTATCTCATTATCCCGAGCAGGCTCACAGCCTCTCCGCTCGTCTGGATGATACAACTTATTCCAAACTGTTTCCCACACCAGTACCCCCGGTACTCAACTCACACAATCCTCACAGTCAACAACAACAGTAATAGACTTGCTTATACCAACAATTCCAATATCATCAATAACATCAACAGTAGCAATATTTTCAACATCATCAACAGTATCAAACATCAATTTAACTCATCACACAAAAGCCATTCACAGCCACAAAGAATTATTCTAGCATATATCACACATAGTAAACAAACAACAACTTGGTATTACGAGCAGTATATAAATATTTACTTATCCTCACCTTAGCCGATTACTCAACTCTGAAGACAATGACCGGTCCGAAGCCGGCTCCTCGGAAAACTGCCCGATATCAAAACCTATACAGCAAAACAACATGCTCACATAAATACACATAATCGGTATACTATGATGCCATAATCTATAAACATCCCGGTTATACGTCATCATTCTTATAAAATTATCTTTTACCATAATTAAACCTTTTTCCGAAAATATTTCGTATGCACATAAGGTTACAAAAATATATTTCCAAAGCTATTAAATCAAAATATTTCATAAAATAATATACTTTTTCCAAAATTATAAGCAACATAATTCTTCTGGAATTTATATCATATATATATATTTTCCCAAAATTAATTCCATAATATATATTACTTGCCAAAATATAATTACCAAATATTATTATCTAACAAAAATATATAAAATAATCATATGCTATATAGTATTTTCCAAAAAATATATAATCATAAAAACTGATTTCTGAAAATAAATACAAATTTATAAATATACATATATTTTCTAAAGACAAAATACATTAAAAGAAACAATTATATAACAACATAATTATATATTTTCAGAAATATTAACTATGTAAAATATATATATATATTCAGAAAAATATCCCTTTTTATTTTTATTTAATTTAACAGATTATAAATATATATATATATTTTTTTTTAGAAAATAAAATCGGACTGGGCCATGAATAGTGCCGGCCTAGACCAAGGCAAGGAGCCCAGCATAGGCCTGCCAAGGCTCGGCCCAGCACCAGCCCGCAGCCCAACCTAGTAGACGCGACCCGACCAGAAGAAACGGGTCGAACGCGGGACGCGGGTCTGCTCACCTTGGATGAGCTCAACGGCGGCGGCACGGATCGAGGCAGGAGGAAGGCGAGCTCAGCAGCGGCATCAGGCGGCTTGGAGCGGCGCAAGGGCGGCGGAAAGGAGGCGCGGCGTCGTCGGCAAGAGGCGGCAGGCGCGGGGAAGCTGGATCCGCGGGTCTGCTCGCGGGTCAACGGCGCGTCGCGGCTTTTCCGGCGACGGAAGAGCTCGGGGAAAACGGCGACAGGCCGGCGACGGTGAGGGGAACATGCCGGTGGCAGCGGTGTGTCGAGAGGCAGCCTGGAATAGCTTCGCGTGAACAGTGACCCGAGAGGGGAGAGGTGACGGCATTGTTCACTTCCGGTTTTTTTTTCTTCTACTCTGTTTTTTTTCCCGATTTTCCTTTTTTTTCTATTTTTCTTTTTTTTCCTTTCTTTTTCTTCTCTTTTTTTTTTCCTTGTTCTCTCTTTTTTTTTCTCTCTCTTCCTTTCTCTCTTTTTTTCTTTTTTTCTTCTTCCCTTCCTTTCTTCCTCTTGCCTGCTCTTCTCTTGCTTTTGTACACAAACTTAGCCGCCTTCAATAATGCGGCTTGTCTGCATTATGGGCGAGTCCAGTCCGGACCAGAAAATAACTATATAACCCCCTTGGTTATTTTCCGGTGTGATTTTTCTGAGGATTCGGGACCCGGAAAATACCAACTTAGATCCGAAAAATCCACTGAAAAATCTCGAGCGCGGAAAAAACCTCGGTTTCGAAAAACGATGCTCGATTTACCTTGAATTAATTACCCAAGATTAAATTCAAAGGTAAATCACTGTATAATGACTTTTACAGTCCCGGTAAAAATACCAAACTTTTACCTAGGCTGTTACATATCTATTATTATTAATATAATATTAAATAAGGTATTTTAATCTTTCAATTTTAGGAAATCATACTTAGATAGTATAGATAAATATGTGCATGTATACACTTGAATTTATGTTTTGCCATGCGACAACCTAGCTTCCGTGATGATAGACAAAAAAACCTCGCCTTGTATTACTCAATACAAAACAGTTTTTTAGTTGCCCACATGATATTTTGGAACTTTATCCTAACTCAGATCCTACTCATATTGTGCACATGTACAGAAAGATGAAAACTCGGAAACTTAATTAAACGAAACCGTGTCGCTTGATATTTCGGACCAACTCAACAATGATCAAATACAAAATTTGGTCACGCTACATTGCAAGAGCCCTTATAATCAAGTGATCATATTGTGTGACAGGCTAGCATGGCAAGGGGAGGTGGACTATGTGTGGAAGAATCGAATCACACAAAAGTACAAAGAGAATACCGTTAATAATTAGCTCTATCTAGTATATACGCCACGCAAGTCACATTGACTTTTCCAATAGGGTGGAGGTGTACGTAGTTGTTGAGATGGGGACATTCTAGCTGTCTGTTCAACTGCTCCACCGGAATAATAAGAATTTATGTTTCATGGTCTCATTTCTGCATTAGTACACGTTTTCCTTTTCTCTTCTTTTATGGCGAGAAAGCGTGACCAGGTTGCCCGGCCGGTTCCGGCTGCTAATTAATGGATATATTGATCATTGACCACAGGCAATGGAGACCCCTAAATCAATGTGGCTCCTTAATTAGAGTACGAATTTGGTAATAATCCGAGAAAAAACAACTGTAATCCAAACCTTCTAATAAATAATCCTACCCTACTGGAAGATAGTGTGTCATCGACATGATAAATTCTATTAGTAGTACAATCGTGACAATACTTACTCATCCCATAATTTTTGTTAGCTTTTCTTTTTATCTACATCTAATAATTACTTGTTCTTTTTTTAATTGGTTCTTTGGTGCACCAGACTGAGTCGATGGTTTTTCCAATTTTACTAGTACAAGAGTGGGTGACATATTACTGACATACCATGACTGCTACCTAATTATATTCTTTTTCTTTATGAAAGCTTTATAACTTTCTTCTTTGACTGTCGTCGACTTTAGGCATACTATGATATGGACAGTAGATGTCGTTTCTTTTAGGCACTTCCACTTTCGGACAAAAGACAGTAAGGATGGAGCACTAAAGCAGTAGAAAGGCTGACAGGCGGCTTTAGCTTTTACCAGCACAAGAATTTTCCTTTCTGTAACAACACTGATCCCAACTCAATCCAAAGCAGAGAGTACACATGATTGCTTGGCGCACGAGAGAGTGAGAAATATCTAGACCTACGTCTTTTTTTTCTTCTTTGTTAGTAATTTCAAGTAAAATCTTTTTAATTTGTCAAATTTTTGAAGTGATGAAATTTTTAATTTGTTTGAACATCAAGTGAAAGTTAATTTGCCTTACCTGCCCTGGTGTGATACTGGTATATATAAGAGAAAGGAGTTGAATCATAATTGATGATAGGAGAAGACTGAAAACCATATGAGATAAAAATCTTCATTTATTTCCATGAATGTATACACGACACTGATGAAAAGGTCCATGAAACAATTGCCAAATTAAAAAGAAGCCCAACCAAGCAAGGCTTGTATAACATAGAGGAATTAAATTATTAAATTATATAATATCCTACGATAAATAAAGAGAATTGAAACGAAATTGGAACAACCCGCCACTTCCCAAAGCCCTACGACAGTCTAGATTCTTTGAAGCCAAACTTCCTCGAAGATAATATGATGATCAGGATATGGAAGATGGCCACCTTAAAACCTGAGCCTGAACTGTTGAAGTTATGTCTCTCAAATACACAATGCAGGCCTTTATTGAAAAGTAGACTAGGGCAGGAAGTTTCATATGCACAACTTTTCTTTTTGGACCTCTCCTTTATTACACTTTTGAAACGAACACCTGAAATTTAACAATGGAAGAAAATTAGTTAGATTATGTGAATTCATATATTTTGGTAAGATTGGACAAGTAAACGACTCTGGAAAGAATGGAAGTTTTACTTACATGATTGGTGATGGCATAAGGCCGAGAGCTGTGAGCCTAGTAGTGAATTGGTGGTGGTGGGGAGGCATAAATGTACACGGGAGGTGGAGGTGATTTCACCGGTGGAGGCGGTGAATTGTAGTGGTATGGGGGAGGAGGTGATGGGGATGGGGGAGGAGGGGACTTGTAGACGTAGGGTGGTGGTGGAGAGTGTACGGGTGGTGGTGGGGATTTGTAGAGGTAAGGTGGTGGTGGAGAGTGTACAGGTGGTGGTGGGGATTTGTAGAGGTAAGGTGGTGGAGGAGAGTGTTCCGGTGGTGGTGGGGAGATGTAGTGGTATGGAGGTGGAGGAGATGGCGATGGTGGGGGTGGAGAGATGTAGTGATAGGGAGGTGGGGGAGATTTCACTGGTGGTGGTGGGGATTTGTAAACGTATGGTGGTGGAGGAGAGTGTACTGGTGGTGGAGGTGATTTGTAAAGGTAAGGTGGTGGTGGTGGGGATTTGTATACATAGGGTGGTGGAGGAGAGTGTACCGGTGGTGGGGGTGACTTGTAAAGGTAAGGTGGTGGTGGTGGAGATTTGTATACATAGGGTGGTGGAGGTGATTTGTAAAGGTAGGGTGGTGGTGGTGGCGATTTGTATACATAGGGTGGTGGAGGAGAGTGTACCGGTGGTGGGGGTGATTTGTAGAGGTAAGGTGGTGGTGGTGGGGATTTGTATACGTAGGGTGGTGGAGGAGAGTGTACTGGTGGTGGGGGTGATTTGTAGAGGTAAGGTGGTGGTGGAGGTGATTTGTATACGTAGGGTGGTGGAGGAGAGTGTACCGGTGGTGGGGGTGATTTGTAGAGGTAAGGTGGTGGAGGAGGTGATTTGTAGACATAGGGTGGAGGAGGAGAGTGTACCGGTGGTGGGGGTGATTTGTAGAGGTAAGGTGGTGGAGGAGGTGATTTGTATACATAGGGTGGTGGAGGAGAGTGTACAGGAGGTGGGGGTGATTTGTAAATGTAAGGTGGTGGTGGAGGTGATTTGTATACATAAGGTGGTGGAGGAGGTGATTTGTAAATGTAAGGCGGCGGTGGAGGTGATTTGTAGACATAAGGAGGAGAGTGTACTGGTGGTGGAGGTGATTTGTATACATAAGGAGGAGGAGGTGGTGACTTGTAGATATAAACCGGTGGTGGTGGGGGTGGTGACTTGTACACATAAGGATGAGATGGAGGTGGCGGAGAAGTGTAGTAATAAGGAGCTGGTGTTGGCTTGGGCTTTTCACACTCCTCGTATGGTTTCTTTGGAGCATAAGCAAATGGCTTAGCCGAGAGAACAACTTCATGCTTTGTCTTGGACTTCACCTTCAGTTTGGCACCCTTGTCGCCCCAGTGTAGGTCAGTTGTGAGGTTGCATGGTGAATCCTTGGGTGCAGCGTGGAGTTTTGCCTTGCATGCCTCGGCTCCATATTTGCCATAGTCAAATCCTTTCACTTCGATGCTGTATTTTCCGTTGATCTTTGTTTTACCATAGGCCTTAATCTCTTTGTCACCTGCCTCGCATGTCACCTCCACAACGGCACCTGCTCCATACAAAAAAAATAAAATAATATTATTATAATTAGTATTAGTTTTATGGACAAGAATTAGCTATACCTACTACAATAACTGATTTTCTACTGCCATTTACTATAACAAAGAGTTTTTAACTTTTTTTCACTCACATAAATGGCCACGAAGTGGACTCCTTCATTTGATTATGTATAGTTTTACATGAGTAGTCTAGACTTTATGGGAATGTAAGTAGATGGATTAGACCGTTAAACACTGACAAAAACATGACCATGAACAATATTTTGTTCAAGAAAGAATTACGAGTGTGTACATCAATAATCAATTGTTGTCAATGCATCTGATGGGGAGGAAGTAACTCAAGTTTGTTATTACTTGCAATTTGCATCCAAGTACGGGTCAAAAGGCAATCTTATATATTAAGTCAGAAGAAAAAACAACTCTTCAAATTTAAATTATATTTTGGGGATGAGTAATTCACTAGAGTTATTACTAGTATAGGAAGACAGATAGAGTTTGAGAACATAAAAGATGAAAAAAAATAGAACATAGATCAAAATCTATTTTAATGTTGTTCATATATGTCTACAGTCATAGCGCCGATTCAGGCTTACAACCAAGTCATCTATGGTTTAAATTTAACAAATCAAGAAATTAATTAATCGATCAATATCTCCTATATATAAAGAGTTGAAGACCATTCTATATATCTGATGTAACACACAACGACATCATTAACACGACAAAAGCCAAAGCTGAAACATTTATTTACTGCGTCACGTTTGTTGCCTAAGTTCATTGGATGATGCTTAGAAAACTACAAGATTTTGCAACCCACGAAACAATCTAATAAGCATTTAACTCATGTTAATTATTAAAAACAAAGCAAAACAATGAGTAGTTTAGTTACAGATCAAGTAGTGGTTAAATAAGAAGATTAAAAATGCGTACCTTTGAGATGCTTTTTGTCATGTGACTTATCTGGATGGGCCCAATCGTAACACCTGTAGCAGTAAACTTTTCCTACCACCTTCACTACGAAATGATGGTGATGAGGGTGAGGGTAAGGAGTAGGTGGTGGCGGAGAAGTGTAGTGATATGGCGGAGGATAAGCCTTAGGTGGTGGTGGAGATTTGTAGTAGTACGGTGTTGGTGCTGGAGACTTTGTTGGAGGTGGTGGCGAGGTGTAGTGATAAGGTGGTGGAGGCGGTGACTTGTACTCGTAAGGTGGCGGTGGAGAATGCACCGGGGGTGGGGGAGACTTGTACTCATAAGGAGGAGGTGGTGGAGACTTGTATACGTATGGTTCTTTTGGCGGCGGTGGTGACTTGTACACGTAAGGTGGAGGAGGAGAATGCACTGGGGGTGGAGGAGACTTGTACTCATAAGGTGGTGGTGGTGGAGACTTGTATACATATGGTTCTTTGGGTGGTGGTGGTGATTTGTACACATAAGGTGGCGGTGGAGAATGCACTGGTGGAGGAGGAGACTTGTACTCATAAGGTGGAGGTGGTGGAGACTTGTATACGTATGGTTCTTTGGGGGGTGGTGGTGGTGATTTGTACTCATATGGTGGGGGAGGAGAGTGCACTGGTGGTGGAGGAGACTTGTATTCATAAGGTGGAGGTGGAGAGTGCACTGGTGGTGGAGGAGACTTGTACTCATAAGGTGGAGGTGGTGGAGACTTGTATACATATGGTTCTTTGGGTGGTGGCGGCGATTTGTACTCATATGGTGGAGGAGGAGAGTGAACTGGTGGTGGAGGAGACTTGTATTCGTAAGGTGGAGGTGGGGAGTGCACTGGTGGTGGAGGAGACTTGTACTCATAAGGTGGGGGTGGTGGAGACTTGTATACGTATGGCTCCTTGGGTGGTGGTGGTGATTTGTACTCATATGGAGGAGGTGGAGAGTGTACTGGTGGGGGAGGAGATTTGTACTCATATGGTGGAGGTGGAGAGTGCACTGGTGGGGGAGGAGACTTGTATTCATAAGGTGGAGGTGGGGGAGACTTGTATACATATGGTTCCTTTGGTGGTGGTGGTGATTTGTACTCATATGGTGGTGGTGGAGAATGTACGGGTGGTGGAGGAGATTTGTATTCGTATGGTGGAGGGGGAGAGTGCACAGGTGGTGGAGGGGACTTATACTCGTATGGTGGAGGCGGTGAGTGCACAGGTGGTGGGGGAGACTTGTATTCGTAAGGTGGAGGGGGAGAGTGCACCGGTGGAGGAGGAGACTTGTATTCGTATGGTGGGGGCGGTGAGTGCACCGGTGGTGGTGGCGACTTGTACTCGTAGGGTGGAGGCGGAGAATATACCGGCGGCGGTGGTGATTTATACTCATAAGGTGGAGGTGGTGATGGGGAAGGAGGAGGTGGAGACTTGTATTCGTAAGGAGGTGGTGGAGAATGCTTCGGTGGTGGAGGAGATTTATACTCATAGGGTGGTGGTGGAGAATGCACCGGTGGTGGCGGGGATTTGTATTCATAGGGTGGTGGTGGAGAGTGAACCGGTGGTGGAGGAGATTTATACTCATATGGAGGAGGTGGGGAATGCACTGGAGGTGGTGGGGATTTGTATTCATAGGGTGGTGGTGGAGAGTGAACCGGTGGTGGGGGAGATTTATACTCATATGGAGGAGGTGGGGAATGCACTGGAGGTGGCGGGGATTTGTATTCATAGGGTGGTGGTGGGGAGTGAACCGGTGGTGGTGGAGATTTATACTCATATGGAGGAGGTGGGGAATGCACCGGAGGTGGCGGGGATTTGTATTCGTAGGGTGGAGGTGGGGAGTGCACCGGTGGTGGAGGAGACTTATACTCATATGGAGGAGGTGGGGAATGCACCGGAGGTGGTGGGGATTTGTATTCATAGGGTGGTGGTGGGGAGTGCACCGGTGGTGGAGGCGACTTATACTCATAAGGAGGAGGAGGTGAAGGAGAAGGAGGTGGAGGTGATTTGTACACGTAGGGAGGTGGGGGAGAAGGAGAGGGTGGTGGTGGAGATTTGTATTCATAAGGTGGAGGTGGAGAAGAATATTTGTAATCATCTCCAGAGACTGCACTGCTCGACACAAAAATTATGGCAACTGCAATGGCCAGCTGCGGCCAAAGACGGCCCCTGGCGGGGCCGCCGCTGAAACTTAACATTGCTCGCCGGAGAGCTTCACCCTCTTCTGCAACGTTCCAGCTGGTTTTATTATTACTCACTCACCTTTTTGGAGTGGAGAAGGTGAGGAAAAGGGTTGAGTGGTTTAGGTTGATGATATGTGTAAGTGTATATATAGCCAGGATAGTCGTTGAAGGAGGGCTGTCATTAGGGACCAGTGTGATTTGTTCTTTGGTTAATCAACGAATGGGATTGTACCAGCAGGGCTGGATTGTTATTCTTTTGAAAAAAAAAAGCACAGTGCAATTTGTTTTCTTGGATGCTTCAGTTCTGTTCCTAACTAATCTCACTAAATATTCATTTAACTCAACTTGGTTTCAAATGTACTCTGCTGTATGTTATTTAATCTGAAATCAGATATTTAATATTTCCACTCCACCACCCTTTTCGGTTGTTTATTTGCTGTATTTTCTTCTGGAACTTGCATACTTCTGTCTCCAACAGGAACTCGTCAAATCAAGACAGAGTCATTATTTGTTTAACAAGTCGTCACCAAATTTTGTGTTCTCTGTGAAATCTGTTAAAGATGGATACCTGCAGTAAAATATGCAAAGTAAGATATGCAAATTTTGCTTCCAGTTGTGCAATAAGCCAGGTGTCGTACACATGTGGCCCAGGCACCAGTAAAATACATAATCTGGTAACAATTTTCTGCTTTCGCTTTCAGATTTTGATAATTTATACATTTTCCATATTCTGAACCACAGTATATGGTTTTAGTTTAAGTGCAGGTAAAAATGTGGGGTTGAATATAGAATTCTGCTTCACTGAATTGAACCACATCTCTCCCAAGTCTGCAGATTTGCAGAATGAAAGAATTTCTGATAAGATCTTGCACGTTTACTGGCATGCATCCAAGCACCTTCCCTTCACTTACAATGACCCTTTTTTTATCTATATAATTCTTTTTTTGAAGTTTGACTTTGCATCTTAATTTTGAATTGTGTGTGATTTCTCAATTATTAGAGTTGCATGTGAATCGCTCACTATCAAGTGGCAAGGCAGCTTTTGCAAGAAAGAGAGACAGTGCGATACACAATACAGGAAAAGGAGGAGTTGCAAAAAAACAACACAGAGTTATGTTGGATCCAATTTCATATCGTGCAAGAAACTATAATAAGTGCCTTTAAAACATGACATGTCCCCATCTCCCCTGAAGACAATCTGCAGTATATGTTACTTTGGAGACCACCTACAGATTCTCAATTGTCCCAATATCAGAAAGAACATTCCGGTTTGTGTTCAGTATACTGTGAAATGTTTCTGTACTCCTACCTGTTATACTAATTCCAGTAGTGTACAGAGCATAGAATTGAATGATTTTATTTTGTGGGATCAAGTCTTTTATGTACCTGTACCAGTAGAGTTAGTATGTTTCTTTCATATCAAGATCCCTTAAAGTGGTCTAAAGTACCTGCAGAATAATGGTGACCACATGGGATCACATATCATATGTATTTTCCATTTTGCATCAAGTTGATGGGTCACTCTGCTAAAAGTCTCTACCTCAGTTAAGGCAGAGTTATGCACATAAGTTAAGCCAAGCTGTCACACTAAATTACTATGACAATGATCAAACTATACTATTAATTCTAGGCATAGCTAGCCAATTCCCAACTGGTAATTCAACCAAAATACAATTCATGCCTTACTGTATACCCCTTGTGTGAAACAATCCTACTCCTGCAAACATTTTATGTTTCTTTGACAAACTGATGCGTTGATGACATATAGGAAGCTCTTTTATGAAACAATTAATTCCTTGTTTAGAGAAAGAAACTAGGAAGCAGCCAATAAGCAGTAACATATTTTTGAAAGAATGTTTCTATAGGTCAATGCCGTGTGCAAAAACAACTTTTACAAGTCTATGAAAGAGTAATGAAGAGGGCATGAGTTGGTAATGATTAAGAGCTATATAAATATATTCAATTACCTTGCTCCTACTATTTATTTCTAAATTGCCCAAGAGGGACAGAGGAGGGTGGGAAGGAAGAGGGGCAGGCTGGCTCACTAGTGGAAGACAGTGAATATTGGATGGAGACTAAAAGGAGGCCAGGAGAGACAATGTAGTGAGTCTTTGTCAAGGCTTATAGTGTATGATTCGTGTAGTAGTAACTTAAGTGCAAAATTTAGAAGAAAGTCTCTACTCTATACTGTGGATACCTGCTAATAGTAAAAAGTATTAAATTTTGGACCACGTCTATCTACCTCTTCATTTTGTTAAGACATTAGTAATTGGGGGTCATGAGGCATGGCAGCCACCTGTGTGATCTTCTTTAAACCTGTCTCATTCACCTAAACCTAAAAGTCTAAGACCATCCCCTCTCTAGTTATGCTTCTTTTCCCCTTTTCTGCCGAATTCAAATGCAGTGCAACTTTGGATTAGTTGCATAATGTATTGTGCAAGTAAGTGTTAATTATTCAGGTTGCTACTAACTCCTCAGTTAGGTTCTTCATTATTCGATTGCTGGCGAAATTTTGGCCCTACCTTGCTAGCAAATTAGAGTTGAAGAACTGTTGCTCTGAAGATAGACCATAAGCATCTTGAAGCTAGTCAATTTTAAAGATTTGGTTTTAGCAGTAGAAAACTCTGCTATATTTTATTCCCATTCGGTGCAGACAGTGGTTTATAATCTAATTCATGTGAGTACTTGGAAGGCAAAAAAAAAAAAAGATAATCACAGAATCATAGACCTTAGCTGTCTTCGACAGAGCTCCTTCCATATACAGTTGAAGACGATAAGCAAAAAAAGTCTATATAGTACGTTGCGTGTGTAACGTGACACGTCTTCTCAACTACTAGAATATGAAATGCCTATAATCTAATATATCTAGTTTTCTGCTGTGAACAATTTCAGGTCCATTTTGCTCATATCAAAATACTGCAATTGTTTATACAGAACATTAAAAAATATCACAAATGGAATTGGTATACCCTCAATTTCCTAAGTCAATAACCTTTTTTCAAAATGTTTAACAAATACTCTGCATTTACGAAAGAAAACCCATGATCTGAAGCTGCAGTTCTGGAAAATTACAGCATCAACAATATTGATGTTCCTACTTTCCTTAGTATTTGGCTGCTGCAACAATCTTCAAAGTGGATAGGTTTCAAGCCTCCATTTTCTTTAAACTTGATAGCTATGTTTTGGGTGCACGCCAAGTGTCAATATTCTTGTTTGCGAATCAATTTTTGGTTCTTATAATCCATACAATCGATATTTGCATGTGATCCTACGAGTTTTAGGTAAATGTCTTATGCTTCGCTACAGTTTCATACAACAGAACAAGCATCATCTTAAACTTCGGGAACATAATTTTTTGGTAAGCGCTAGAAAACTCCACTAGACATGGCCATCCCAACTAAATGTGTTGACATTTTAGTAAACAAATCAACATTGGTGCTTTGGTAATGGCCACCTGTGAGTTCCAAATCTTTTTTTCATTTGTTTTATTCAGGTTTCAGTTAAGAGTTCCATTCCTTTTGTTTTTTCTAATTATTTTGTATGTCCCTCCCTGACCCAGTCGTGTTCTCCCCCACCCCGATAATCCGTTTAGCTTCTTCTATAGCAAATCCTTTCTGGGGAAGCCACTCAAGTTAACCATTTTCAATTCCTTTAGTTTTTTTTGGTGATTTTTGGGATATGATAAGAACATCAATCATAGATTTGGGAAGATTAATAAGAAAAATGGTGGCATATGATTACATTTGTCATAACGAAATTGGTTTAGTTTAGGGTCCTGATAGGTGATTAAGGGTCCCGCCAACGATGGCAACAGATCTGGGGCCCCTGTGGTCCGTGGCTGGTAGCCGCCTCTTTGGAGTACCACATTAGCCATATGTTTTTTGTAATTTTTCTTAACAATGACTTGCCACCAAATTTGTCAAACTCGAATCCTGTCACATTTTCAGGCTGGATTTTTTAGAAGTTATATAGTGCAAGCACTGTATCTACGCTCCTTTTTTATTTCTTTATAGTACAATAATTTGGAGAAAATGTAAGCAACTTGGAGCAAATGTAGGCAATATACATATATATGGATACATATACATATATATGTATTATTGTATAGCAGTACCAAGAATGGAGGTTGCAGCAACATATTTGGAGCAAATGTAGGCAATATACATATATATGGATACATATACATATATATGTATTATTGTATAGCAGTACCAAGAATGGAGGTTGCAGCAACATATTTGGAGCAAATGTAGCCATGTCGAGCGCGATGTTGATGAAATATGAAGCTATAATTATATCAAATTCAAAGCCTGCTCAGATTCCAAATGCAACTTGCACATTATACATTTATCCATATACTCCTTATCTACAATATCCGGGACATATGACATATCTTATGGGAGATCAAATCATTGACATTTTGGAATTTAATCTGCTGCAGCGGTAATATCGCCACGGTCATATTTCCTAGGAGTCACCATAGATGATACCAAACATATATATTAAGTAGTGCCATCACATGACACATGTCACGATGTTATTAATACCCTAGTAACTTAATAAACCATGTTCATTTCGCATTTTTTTACAAAAATGTTCATTTGTCAATGGCTAATTCACTTATAATTTTCCTTTGTTTTTGCACACCCACCAACCTTTTCGTCAGGTAATTAATTACTTCCACAAGCTTACATAGGGAGATGCACATGGTACGAGTAGCAGTACTGCAATTGATAACACCCCGCCAGTAAGATATAAGTTTATGACTCTATCCACAACTCTTCTTAAAAATGTCAACAGAAGGAAAACAAACAAAAAAAAAAAGGTATTTGGTTGGTTAATGGGTCATGCCCTAGAGTGACACAGTACTCTCTTCAAATTAACATTATGATTTTTTTTAAAAAAATCCCAAGTATGGAACTACTTTGCCTAGTTGAGATTCAGATGCAGTACAATTAGACTATCACAAGTTCTTATAAAAAAAGAAGAAGAAGAAGAAGAAGAAGAAGACTATTGCAAGTACTTTGCACGTTCTGGCTAATTAACCTAATTAATTTGGCTACTTAAGGGGCCAAAAGTCCACAAAAGCCAACATAAAATTTCATCGGGCATATCCGCATATTTTAGGTAGACTCTTGAATCTCGATCACTCGACAGTCGTCAGCAACATAATTTTATCGGTTGGGTTCTTAATGGGAAGCAAGGCTGTCACCATAAAGAAAATGACTCTTCTTTCTTTGTGAATGAAAGAAAATGACTCTTCAACTTACCAGAAGAGGATAAATATAAGAAGCAACCAGAGAATGCGACATTGGGCAATTCCTAGAGACCATAAATACCATCCAAATTATGACATATATAGTTAACTTTTATTGCAAAATGAAAGAGTCGTAGACGATACAAGACAAACTAATTTATCCTGCCTTCCTTATTGTAGAAAAAAGAAAATGTAAACACCATTTTCTTGATGATGCTTCCTTTTCCTCCACACAATTTGACTTATGACACATTCCGTTTAATCATTTGGGTAGAAAAGCGATTTCTTCGTCTCTTCTAATTTGCTCTACATTCTACATACATTGGATTTCACTAATCCTTGGTCACTTTTAGCTGTAAAGCCTGTGATTAACTTGGCTTGTCTTATTTGTCAACTTTGATTGCTCCAAAGGATTAACCTAATGCTTGACTAAGGGATTTGAGTTAGGACATTGTCTATTTCAAACTAGAAATTTGATGCACATATATTGTCAGTACAGTTGGAAAATATAAAAAAAGTTACTCCGTGGTCGGCTTATATCCCGGTTTAATTAGTAAATGAAAACTCTGTTAAATACGTGCATTTCTTCTTCCTCTCATTCCACGTGCTTACACATGCCATGAGGAGGGTCAATTTTTCCTTACATCAGCCTTCCAATCACCTAAAAGGCTAAAACCAAACCAAGTGTCTTACATCTTTGTACTAATTGCTAACATCAAAAGTGTCCCAAAATTAGGTTGTTAATTCATTTTCGATCTGATCTCTCTAGACAACCGTTTTTGCATATCTAACCTCTCTCATTGTACATCTGTCCTGTAATTACTGCAAACATTTGCTCTCTAGTTACTGTAGGTATGGTCCAAAATTTGTATCCATTTATGTAAGACTAGTATATTTCAAATATTTTACAATTAAGGGATGATCACTGAGATTTTGAAAGTGTCCTGTCAGATATTCTTGAAAGAGAAAACACATCTACATGAACACTCCGAAACATGACTATATCCAAAATGTATGCCAAGGCTGATCACCCAGGAGGCGGCTTAATTAATTTAAGTACATGCTTGTTGAAGAAACAGGAAGCATTCCTTTCTTTTTTTCTTTTTGACTTAGAGCAGCTAGCTACATCTTTTCTAATAATTCTTACTCTTGGAAGCGGGCCAGAAGAATTGGAAAAGATTACAACTAAACTGGGGCAATGAGTCCCTTTAACCGAATACTTGCATTTTTTTCTTTCGATGTACGAATAAAAAGAAAGTAGAGAAAAAAACTGTGGACTGCTACTGAAAGTAATTATTATAATTCCACTATGTGGAAATAGTATAAAAGAACATATATTACGTTTTATTTCGTTTGATGACACCAAATGGCAGACAATGGATGAACTAACTGAGATCTTTGTGTGACTAGCTACATTATGGTTGCGATCAATATTTTTTTTGGTAACATAAAGTTTGTTGTGATAATCAATATTTTAATGCCTTAAAAAGTCTTCATTCGCCATTTTTATTGGTTATGACTTTCGTCATTCATAACTAACCAATAAAATAGTACCCCTCTCCTTGTCAACTAACCAACAATCTACCGCCTAACTTATATCATCTCTGCTAATGTTCTTGTCTCCACATATGATTCATATAAAGATACATAAAGTTGATCATAATGCCTGCTAGTTAGTTTACTTGTGAATTATTTATGATCAAACTCCATAAAGATAAACATGTTTTCATGTGACCGGTGCCGAAGAGTTGGATGCGACAGAATCATCAATACCACCATGGGCCACGAGCACTCATCTTAGAGGGAGTTACACAAAATTTTCATCACTCCCTGATCATATAATGTTATTAATTGTTACAAGATAATCTGTTGTTATTTTCATCACTCACTACACCAGTCGTTATTCTTGGTTAATTATTTTAAATAAGCAAAGTGTATAATTCAAGTCAATCATTTATTGTTCTAATATATTGTTGGGGAAAATCACAACAATTCAACACAACAAAAATTAACCGAATCAAATGCGCAGCGGAATAACCCGGTCAATCAATTTTCCCTCTTTGCGCAACCAAAATGAGATATCAACAACCAACCCAATAAATGCTAGCAACAAAACCAACACAAGCACAACACCAAATATACGTGGAAAACCCCCAATGCGGGGTAAAAACCACGGGACCGAAGTCCGTCAATCTCCACTATTACAAATAATAATGGGTTCACAATCCAAGTTCTTCTCTAGATAAAACTAGAGGCTAACACTATAACAACAACATCAAGATCAACATATCTTGGCTCCAACAACAACACATCACTACAACTAGTGGATTACAAGCAACAATTAGAGGAGAAGTGGAAAAATCTCACCAAATGGGTATAGCATGAATACCCAAAACCATGAAGCTTCTAAACGATCAGCTCCGTTCACTTTGTAGAGCTTGAAGAGGAGAACAACATACAGAAATTTCATCAAGATCCGGCTCTGTTAACTGCACGATCAAGGGTTGCAAAGAGTTGAAACAACTCCCCATTTCTTCCTCTTCTCTCGGTGAAAACTTCTCTGCCTCTTCTCTCCTTTTTTTGTTTTGTTTTGCTGCAGCACTCTCTCACTCACACACCTTTTATGTTTTTTTTCTTTTGTGTCAAGTGGTGGGCCCCATGAGTGTTTGGACCCACCCACCCAACAATCTCCCCCTCCAAACTCACATGGAGGGCTCTACCAAGCCCGCTTGCTTCCGGCAAAAAACAAGCTTCTCTTTCGGTAGTGACTTAGTCATCATATCGGAGCCATTATCCTCCGTATGGATCTTCTCTACACATAACTGCTTCATATCAATAGCTTCCCGTATCCATTGATACCGCACCTCAATGTGCTTGGACCTTGAATGAAAGGTAGGATTCTTACTGAGATGGATGGCGCTTTGACTATCACAATGCACAACGAACTTGTCTTGACTAAGACCAAGTTCCTCAAGAAGTTTCTTCATCCACATAACTTCTTTTCCACCCTCTGATAGGGCAATGTACTCTACCTCTGTAGTGGACAATGCTACACACTTTTGCAACTTTGATTGCCATGACACGGCTCCCCCTGCAAAGGTCATCATGAACCCAGAAGTAGACTTCCTAGAATCAACATCTCCCACCATATCTGCATCCGTATACCCCTCAAGTATCGGACTCCCATAGCCAAAGGATAAACACAAACTAGAAGTACCCCTGAGATACCGCAATATCCACTTCACGGCCGACCAATGCTCTTTACCCGGATTAGACATGAATCGGCTAACAACTCCAACAGCATAGGCAATATCCGGCCTAGTGCACACCATGACATACATCAAACTACCCACGGCTGAAGCATAAGGCACTTTCTTCATCTCTTCCTTCTCTTGGTCACTTGTAGGACTTTGCTTGGAACTAAGCCTAAAGTGAGCTGCAAGTGGAGAACTCACAGGTTTCGCCTTGCTCATGTTGAACCTGCCAAGTATCTTCTCAATATATCTTTCCTGAAACAACCACAATATCTTCTTCTTTCGGTCTCTGGAGATCTTCATACCAAGTATTTGTTTTGCCGGTCCCAAATCCTTCATTGCAAATGAACTACTCAAAGCTTTTTTCAAACTTCGAATTTTCTTTGCATCATGGCCAACAATCAACATATCATCCACATATAGCAAGAGGATAATAAAATTATCATCAGAGTACCTCTTGACATAGACACAATGATCAGAGGTAGTCCTGCTGAACTCATGATCTATCATGAAGGAGTCAAACTTCTTGTACCATTGCCTCGGAGCTTGCTTAAGACCATATAAGCTCTTCCTCAACTTGCATACAAGGTTCTCTTTTCCCTTGACTTCAAACCCTTCCGGTTGCTTCATGTAGATTTCCTCTTCTAGCTCACCATGGAGAAACGCCGTCTTCACATCAAGTTGTTCAATCTCCAAATCCAAATGGGCAGCCAAACTCAAGACAACCCAGATAGAAGACATCTTCACAATGGGAGAAAAGATTTCATCAAAATCAATCCCCTTCTTTTGACCAAATCCTTTCACAACCAATCTCGCCTTGTACCTTGGCTGTGAAGTACTTTCTTTCGTCTTTAGCCTAAAGACCCATTTGTTATTAAGTGCTCTCCTCCCCTTTGGCAACTCAACCAACTCATAAGTGTTGTTCTCATGCAAGGAATTCATCTCATCTTGCATGGCTTCCAACCATTTTCTTCTATCATCAAGTGAAATGGCCTCTTCATAGCTTTCTGGCTCTCCTTCATCTGTAACTGTCACCCACTCATTGGATGGATACCTTGTACAAGGTTGAGGCTCTCTTGATGATCTTCTCAACTGTGGCTGTGGTGGTGGCTCTACATCAACATGCTCCGGTGCATCATTATCAACTGTAGGAACATCATTGGGCTCATGACCGATTACATCACCATCATCATTCTGTACATCTCCCCCGTAATCAGCATGGACAAATGGAACTGTACTCGGGCCACCTAGTACCTCACTAGAAGAAGAGGAAGAAGTACTAGGCTTTTCCATCTCATCAAAATCTTCTAGTGTCTGGTCTTCAAAGAACACCACATCTCTGCTCTTTATGATCTTCTTGTTCTTCAAATCCCACAATCTATACCCGAACTCATTATGCCCATATCCAAGGAAGATACACTGCTTGGTCTTGCTATCAAGCTTGGATCTCTCATCTCTAGGCACATGAACAAATGCCTTGCAACCAAACACCTTCAAGTGCTTGTAGGACACATTCTTTCCACTCCACACTCTATCCGGAACATCACCATCAAGTGCCGTGGAAGGAGATAAATTGATCAAATCAACTGCAGTCCTCATTGCCTCACCCCAAAATGACTTAGGTAATTTTGCATGAGAGAGCATACTGACAACTCTGTTGCAAATGGTTCTGTTCATTCTCTCTGCTACACCATTGTGCTGCGGTGTCTTGGGAGGTGTCTTCACAAGCTTGATGCCATAAGAGTTGCAATACTCTTCAAATGGCCCTCGGTATTCGCCACCATTGTCCGCTTTAACAGCCTTCAACTTCAACCCAGTTTCTCTCTCAATACTGGCATGGAACTTCTTGAACACATCAAGCACCTGATCTTTACTCTTCAACACAAAAGCCCACACTTTTCTAGAGTGGTCATCAATAAAGGTTACAAAATACAAAGCACCTCCATTGGATCTATCACTCATGAAACAAACATCAGTGTGAACTAAATCAAGAGCATTATTTTTTCTAGATGGAGGAAAAGTATGAAAAGACACTCTATGTTGCTTGCCAACTAAACAATGAGTGCAAGATTTAGACAAGGTACCTGACAAGCTTGGCAAGAACTCTTTCTTTGCAAGCAATTGTAGGCCTTTCTCACTCAAGTGTCCAAGTCTTTTATGCCACAACTCCATAGAGACTTCATGCTCAATGGCATTTACTTCATCATAGCAAGGCTTCGCTTGAGTCTGGTAGAGAGTATTCTCTTTTTTCCCTTTTGCCAAGACAGTTGCACCCTTTCCTCTAGTAAGCTTCCAAACCCCATTGCCAAAACTACTGTGATACCCGTCATCATCAAGAATGCCGGTGGAGATCAAATTCAATCGAAGATCCGGAACATGTCTCACGTCCTTGAGTAGCAACTTGCACCCAAGATTGGTTTCAAGACAAATATCACCAACTCCAACAATCCGAGCATCGGACTTGTTACCCATCTTCAATGAACCAAAATCACCACTTTTGTAGGTACTAAAGAACTCTCTACAAGGTGTAACATGTCGGGAAGCACCACTGTCTAAAACCCATGTGTATTCTTGTTGTGCAACATTAATGCTTTCCTCCTCATATAAAAGGAAGGAATCATCCTCAAAATCAATTGCCACTGCACTTGACTCTTCTTTGGCAACCTTCTTTCCTTCTCCCTTTTCTTGATCTCTCTTGAAACTCCTACACTCTCTTTTAATATGTCCCGGCTTGTCACAATAGTAGCATCTAATCTCACTTCTAAATTTGGAATTTCCTCTAGGCTTCCATTCTTTCTCCTTGTCATGAGACTTGGAATGTTTCCTCCCTCGTGGTTTTCTGCTCTTGCTCCTCCCCCTGTTCTCTGTAACAAGGGCCTCTGAATCAATGGACTTAACCCCCAATTCTTTCCTCCTGGCGGCTTCATCCAACACACTATCCTTCAGTGCATCTAAAGTGAGCTTCACAGCACGAGCAGAATTGCTAAGAGATACTGTCAAAGTCTCCCAACTGTCTGGCAAAGAACTCAACAAAATCAATGCTTGCACTTCATCATCTAGATTTATCCCCAATGTTGTCAAGTAGTTCAAAATCCCTTGGAAGTTGTTTAAGTGCTCTGACATGTCTTGTCCATCTGAATACTTCAGGTTCACAAGCCTTTTAATCAAAAAAGCTTTGTTCTGCGCACTCCGCTTCTCAAACAAATCTTCCAACTTCTTCCACAACTCATAAGCATCTGTGATCTGACTAACATGATGAACCACACTAACATCAATCCACTTCCGGATATTAGCAACTGTCTTCCTATTCAAAGAGTTCCACTCCTTGTCACTTGTACTTGCAGCTTTTTGGCCTTCACACTCAATCGGCCCAAATAAATCATTGCAATACAAATGATCCTCCATATACATCTTCCACATAGAGTAATTCGATGAAGTGAGTTTTATCAAGCTAGCTTTATCCTCCATTTTGATATGCACAAGAAACCACAAACAATAACCAAGCTCCGCTACCAGTTTGTTGGGGAAAATCACAACAATTCAACACAACAACAATTAACCGAATCAAATGCGCAGCGGAATAACCCGGTCAATCAATTTCCCCTCTTTGCGCAACCAAAATGAGATATCAACAACCAACCCAATAAATGCTAGCAACAAAACCAACACAAGCACAACACCAAATATACGTGGAAAACCCCCAATGCGGGGTAAAAACCACGGGACCGAAGTCCGTCAATCTCCACTATTACAAATAATAATGGGTTCACAATCCAAGTTCTTCCCTAGATAAAACTAGAGGCTAACACTATAGCAACAACATCAAGATCAACATATCTTGGCTCCAACAACAACACATCACTACAACTAGTGGATTACAAGCAACAATTAGAGGAGAAGTGGAAAAATCTCACCAAATGGGTATAACATGAATACCCAAAACCATGAAGCTTCTCAACGATCAGCTCCATTCACTTTGTAGAGCTTGAAGAGGAGAACAACATACAGAAATTTCATCAAGATCCGGCTCTGTTAGTTACACGATCAAGGGTTGCAAAGAGTTGAAACAACTCCCCATTTCTTCCTCTTCTCTCGGTGAAAACTTCTCTGCCTCTTCTCTCCTTTTTTTTTGTTTTGTTTTGCTGCGGCACTCTCTCACTCACACACCTTTTATGTTTTTTTTCTTTTGTGTCAAGTGGTGGGCCCCATGAGTGTTTGGACCCACCCACCCAACATATATAATACATGAAATATAGAAGAAACTTGCTTACACTTAAGCAAATCTCAAGTTCAAATTGTTGTTTAAGGTTACCAGACACCATAATCAGGTGTGTGAATAATGATGCTGGTTGAAACTTGAGATCCCAATGAGAAGAAAAAAAAAAAAAGAATACATGAAACACACACTATGTTGCCATTTGTCATGGGTAGTTTTATTATCCAAAATTTACCTTGGGGTGGTTGTCGATCTGATTATGAAAGATCTTACATAGTCTACAGTACATGATTGGTTTTCTTGTTTCTTGGGACAAAAGAAAGTGAAAAGGATGGAAGTAATTAAAGGAAGCTTCTAAGGGAGGGATTTGATCGATTGAATAAATTAATGACTCAAGTTTGGTTTAGCGGAAGCAAAGGAAAGCCTGCCAGCTGGAGGGTGGGAGGTCAACAATTGCAAAAGGACACAGTACTAGTGGCTGAATTGGCATAACTAACTTTGTCGTGTTTTTTATGTGTTGCTTGCTCTTTGCTCACACGACACCACCAAACAAAGATCCGAATAGCCCCACGGAGAAGAGAGGAGGAAGCTAGCCCAGATCTTTCTTTCTTTCCTCTTCTCCCCGTACGGACTCATCCGTCGTTGATCGCGTAACCAGTGACGTCGACTCGTGGATTAATTAACATTTAGAACATAATTATTTGCGTATGAGATCATAACCGTATGCATGCCACACACTAGAATCAAATATTGCTTTCTCTATTTATTCCATTCATGTGCTGCGTTTGATTGTTAACAATTTTTTTGGTAAAGGATGGGTTCAAGAAAAAAAGTTATGAAAAGGGGAAAATTTTGTCATCACTTTATGATAGCCATTTCGAGTTTTTGTTACATGTACATGAATTTCATACTCTCTGGCTTAGTTACTATCATCGATCTTTCATTCCACCTGTTATGTATCTCAGTTGGACAGTTAAGATGCCAACAAAAATTTTATCAGCGCTGATGTATACATTAAAAGAAAATTAAAGTATGAAAATGGGTAAATTGTAAGTTTTGCGAACACTAAATGGACCTAATTTTCCAAGAAAACGGACAAAGCTAGAAATTAGATAAACGGAAAATTAGAGATATATAAGCGTGTAGCTTTCTGAAATTCTATATGCAAAATTAAAAATTAATCAGGGAGAACCAGCCAGGTCATTAGGGCCCTAATTTCATTGGGCTACACAAATCGATGGGCCAGCCATTTAAGATGATGGCTTGTTTCATCTAATTATAATGCATCTCATAAGGGACAAAAAGAATGAAACAACACGTCTGCTGGGCCTAGCAAGTCATTTATCTACGATTGATAAATTACGCATCCACCTGTAATGGACTTTGTGGTGTTTTGGACTCGAGAGTGACTTGGATTGACTGGTGCTGCAACTTGAAAAGGTTTCAAAATAAGATGCACTTACACACAGATACATTGGCTTAT
>JAKUCV010000005.1:0-25702 GCA_028386065.3 Turnera subulata | reverse complement strand
AAAGATCGAGGCCTGTGCAGAATCAGGCAGGAAGCAGAATATTATTGCATCCAACAAGAGGAAAGTTGGTTTTGCAATGATGACTTGTAGCAGCAAAGGTAGTCGTACATCGGCATGCAGAAGATTGAAGCAGACTTGGGTTAAGAAGTCCGAAGTTATGAAGAACGCCAAGTACAATTTAGTTCAAGGTGGAGATTGTTGGGTTTGAACCAAATTAATGGTCAAATTTGTTAGCCAATGGAGCAGACACGGTTTGAAGGAAGAAAAAGAAAATAATAAAAAAATAGAAGAGTTAGGAATGTTAGGCAGAGGTAGGCAGCCTAACACAATTTTAACACGATTAAAAGCCTTTAAATAGGCTTGGTTTTTCAATGTAGAGGTATCCCATCCCACACTGAAATAAAAGGAAGAGGAGGAGAGTGGGAGAGAGAGAGGAGAGAGAGAAGGGAATAGGAAGAAAAATATATCCAATATTTTTCTTAGTCCCTTTCTAAATTTGGGGTGACAAATAGTAAAAAAAATACTTTGGTATTTTTGGGAAATACTTTTGTGGGTAGATTTTATTAAGAGGTTCTTTTGTACTAATATTTTATATTAGTGGAAGATTTGAAGTCCGTGGACGTAGGCAAGATTCAGGCCGAACCACGTTAAATTCTTGTGCCTCTTTTATATTTTATTCGCGAATCTTTTGTAGTTTTCCCAACAGAATTTTCAATTCCGATTCCTATTTCCATTCATACCCAAGCACACCAAAGTAACAAGACAAGAACCAAAAAGATGGAATCTTTTAATTCATTCCCAGCTTTTAATTCAAATTAGTAAAAGATGGAATCTTTTTCACACCCATAAGCATCACCACCAATGCAAATCATTCAAAATCATCACCCCTTTACTCATCAACTCGAATACTGGGCATATATGATACTCAATATAAATAAAACAGTGTCAAAAACATAAACCAAACGCGTTTAGTTAGGTTATAAAAACACCCGAAGTTCACCCAATTCCGGCTAGTCAAAAGACCATTTCGAGAATTGTTGAAAAAAATTGAAGAAACACAAGCATAAATTATAAAAACCCAACATCCATGATTCGCTTCCGGGTGACCATTCACCTCTCATTTTAACAAAAAAAGGCGCCTACCGTTGATTTCAAGAGTATATAAGGCGGAGGTATACGGGGCTTGATTATTCCAATTACGATACCAGTGCAGGCGAGCCGCGCGCGGCTGTAGAGGGGGAGGAAGCGGGAAATAGTGATGTCGAGCGAGGCAGTGAAGTGGCGGCGGCGCCGCCTTAGGAAATGAGTACGACGGGGAGGGAGATGGGTTATATGATGATGATGGAGCTACTCTAGAAACTGAGAATCATTAAACGCTTATGCATGGGTGCATATGGAAAAAAAAAATAAGTTCGGGTTAGTTAGTGGTTTAGCCCCTGAACTTTGGTTCAAACATATTTAATCCCCCGAATTAAAAAAATGGGAACACTGGTACCTTCAAACTACATTTTTGTAAAATTTAACCCCTGTGTCATAGTGCCACCCAAGCGAATAATGTGAGAGTTTTTTAAAAAATAAATTATGTTGAATAGAGGGATCGATGCAGACACGCGTTCGCATCCGGTCATTTCATTCATTCTCTAAAGATGGATAATACTACAGGCCACAGGTACTGGTTGTCCATGCTTTCCATCAAATATTGATCACAATATGTTCAAGAAGTACGGTGGCTGCAAAACTTACTCCTCGGAGATCAAATTCCTCTCGATCAGGTAAGCGAGGAAATCTCAATTATTCGAAGCCTGCTTTCCAACAGCTGCAACTATAACAGGAAGTACGATAAGTTACTATAGTTACTATCACCGGAATGCAAGGACTCCTCACATTCAAATGCTGACTACCCAATATCATCAACTCAAAATAGCTGAAAAAGAGACTGGGATGATGAACTGATAGAATTCAAGTACCCCTGTTTTACACAAGGTGGAGAAACTCAACAAAATGGGAGAAAATTTTTGAATGCATGCATGGTCCATCACATTCTACAGAAACAAAGATACATTACATTCGAACACATTCAACAGAAACAAAGATACATTACATTCATTGGCGCCTACATTATGGCTTGACAGCAATTAAAAGTGCAAAAATCTGCGGGAATGTGAAAGTAAGTTCCATTATTGCGGAATACTAAGCCGGCTCAAACGCCTCAGCATATTACAAATCCCCTTCGAGACATTGCAGGAAGACTCGGTTTTGGAGAACAGAGCATCTCTCCTGTAACCCAAAAGATACCCAAAGACAAACACAGCAACATCATTGTTTTCTGTGTTGGCCCTTCTTTCCTGGTTTTAGGTTGACAACTTCATCAATGTACAATATACCCTTCCCTTTGTAAACATCAGGAGGCTTGCAACTTCGAACAGCAGAAGCAAACTGGTGCACCCTTCCCTTATCAAGGCCAGCGCAGCAGATCACATTGTTTTTGAGACAGAAGACACGAACTGCAGGGGGCACCGAGAGCTCTACCTCATGACAGTAGCCCAATTTGAGAAATAGGAGGCGGCCCTCTTGTTCTGTTCTGGCCTTGAATCCCAGACCCGCCATCTTCAGAAACCTGAGGCACTTCGCTTCCATCTTGATTACACAACTCGATGAACCGAGCAATCCTGAGATAAAGAAGATATCAGCGAACCATGATTAAGCCTATTAAGCTGCCAAAAGAGTTAAAAATTTTCACAGAATAAAGTCTCCAGCATGCCAAATCTAAGAACCAGGCTACCTCAAAACATTACAGGCATACATCATAATGGCCTAGAAATCAACGACACCAAATTTTCAATTTTGGCTCCTATTTTATTCACTTAAGCCCATCTTCAGACAGAGCTTTATGCAACAGACATCTTAAGCCTAAAAGCAAGCATTCATCCTTAATACCCAAGCACGCACAAATAACAAAACAAGAACCAAACTAGAGTCGTTCCCAGCTTTTAATTCATTTTCAGAACTAACCATGACTAAACTTCAAAGCATTCGTGTTAATTCCTGCGATACGGGATCCAACGTTCCTCATCCAAAAAAAAGATCCCATCTTTATTACAGCCATAAGCATCACCAAAGCAAATCATTCAAAATTATCACCCCTTCACCATCAACTCGAATACTAGGTATGATGCCCAAAATACATAAAACAGTGTAAACAAACTAAGCCAACGCGTTTAAGGCTTTGAAAAACACCCCAAGTTCAGTCACTTCCGGCCAGACAAACGCAAAACCCATGTGTGTAGTGGGTAGCAACAAAGACAAAAGATGTAAAATAGAGAAACCATTTCTAGAATTTCCGGAATTGAAGAAACACAAAACATCAAAAGCCCAACATCCATTACTCCCTCCTCGAGTTACCATTTATCTCTCACAAAAATTAAGCTATACCGATGATTTCAAGACTATATAAGGGGGAGGTTTACGGGGCTTACCCAATTACGATACCAGTGCAGGCGAGCCGCGAGCAGCTGTAGAGGGAGGAAGCGGCGGCGAAAGTGCTTGGCTCTTTGCTGGTGGCAGGAAATGGCGACGAAGTGGCGCCGCCGCCGTAGGAAATGGGTATGACGGGGAGATGGGTTACGATGAGAGCTGCGACAGCAAGACTAGGTTTTCTTACCGTGAGTTTGCACGGAGTATAAAGTTAATGACTTTAATGTACATCTTATGCTCTTTCAGCTTTTCAAACAGAAAAAAAAAAAAAAAGGGGGGGGGCAAGAAACAAAAAGAACGAGAAATGATGTAGATTTGTTGGAAAGAAAGAATAAAGAACGTTAAATCAGAAATCTTTTCATTCAATTTTTACAAGCATTATGTAATTTTTTTTTTTTGAGGAATACAAGCATTATTATGTAAGATAAGAATTTAATTTTGTTTACGTGTCAAGAAAAATTGGTTAAAATGAATATCAAGATGCAAAAATCAAAACTTTCCTGTACAAAGGTGAGAAGAAAGATTATGGATTTTGTTTTTTTGTTTTAGCACCTTTTAATTATGTAAACCAAATTTGGAATGACTCGGAAGGATTTTTCCATCTAATTTGCTGCTGCTTTTTATCCCCAACATGCCACTTGATTGAATAGTGTGTGTTAAGGTATTGAACGACAAAGAACAACTATTTCTTACCAGTTACCCGCTGTGACTTTTATTCATCTTTTACTACAAAACAGGCGACTTGCATTTTAGTTATAGCAAGTAGATAACAGTAACAAGTTGTACAAATGAAATAAAGGCGAATAATTGATACAGGTGGTACAATACCACAAAGAATACAAGTTATTCATCAAATAATCCTACTTTTCCCGTGACCCAGCATTATTTTCAAGAAAGACCTTGATATTTGGTGCTGTTGCGCTCTCTTGACAAAATCCAAGCAACCAGAGCTTTCACTTTGATCTTCAATACGTTCAAAATCACCCCCAGGAAGACAGTAGTGCATTCCAGCCACGGCATTGATTTCACTTCTCGATAAGCCAGCCAGCTTCCAAAGAAGCTACACGCTTCAAAAAAAAACTAGGTGTTGTTCTTTGAAGCCGACGGAAGCTTTGCATATTGCTCTGCATTATCCATTGACAAAAATTGTCACTGTTGAACTATTGGTAACTGTCCCAGGGAGGTCTCCTGCTATAACTTGCGCATGTTCCTCTGTTTCTAAATATGTACAAAGGTATTTCCTTGAATACCAGTTATCCGTAGCCATATCTGCCACAGTGCTTCTCAATTTCCCTTCTCAACCCTTTCCTGCTGAAGCAGTGTGGGTAACCCTTTCACAAATGCATGCCCGGGGATGATAAAGATAGCTGTCGCATGTAACATGAGTTCAGAAAGTGTTGTAGCAATTAATTTCTGCCTTGTACTAGTTGAAGAAGTATGGTGACTGCAAAACTTCTCGGAGATCAAATTCCCCACGATCAGGTAAGGGAGGAAATTTTAAATCAGGGAACGACTTTTCAAAGCTTTCCAACAACTGCAACCATAACAGAAGGTGCGATAGGTTAGTAGTTAGGATCACCAGTATGCCAGGAGTCCACTCAAATGTTGACTTCCCAATATCAACTCAAAATATATGAAAAGGAGACGGAATGAAGTGATAAATTCAAGTACCACTGGTTTACCTAAGGTGGAGAACAACAGCAAAATTATCAGGGCGAAAATTGTGCATGCATGGTCTAACACATTCTACAGAAACAAATATACATTACATTCTAACACATTCAACAGAGCAAAGATATCTTACATTCTCCAGTATTGGCGCCTCATAGAGTTCAACAAACTTTTCCCTGAGTATCCTGTTCATTTCATCAACATCACAAGCATGTGTCCAATATGAATCATGGACTCCTGTCATTGGACATTGAAATGCAATGTTAAGGTTATGAGACAGATGAATATCTTGGGTGTCTGATAACTCATAGAGAGAGAGAGAGAGAGGCGGAGCCACTGAGGCAGCACTAACCTGCAAAATTTAGACCTGCATTTTTGCAAGCAACAGCAGTCATCATCATATGAGATCCATCTAGCGAGTGAACAAAATTTGGGGGAAAAGCTGTTCGTTGCCGCTTAACCATGACCTGTGACAATCACACAACGACCATCAATTTTTAGTAACATGCTGCAATCCTTTGCTCCCTTGTAACAAATGTTCCTTCCTTTGGTTTGTCAATAAAATAATTATAAAGAACATCTACACAAACAGGCAGGGAAGAGAAAGCTCAGAACTTTTGGCTACTTGAAAGCGCATGTTCTAGCTTGTGTTACAGACATGAACCAACCTAACAAAAGCAAAGGAGAAGAAGAGATTCAAACCTACCTTGTCAGTTTCCCTCTGTAGTGTCAACAATTGTAGAGAAGTTTTAATCTGCACATTATTTAACAAAGCAATTCAGTGACAAATGACATAATGTACATTTCAAATTGAGCGTCTTTCAAATTGCCAAACATGTATCAACAAAACCCAATTTCAAAATTTTTTAATTTGGTAAGACATACAAGATGCCTTCCGAGCTTTCGATAAGGCTGTACGACAGGCAGTCCAAGAGGAGTAGTCCATTGCACAGGCTGATTCTCTGCCGCTATAACCTGTTGACATTGCAATTAAGCTGTCAGAAGATATACAACCCCTCATAACGTTCTCCAGAAACGCATAATGGAAAAGTAAAAAATGAAGTCTATACTTCTCGAAGATGTATTATGCTCGAGCTCACATCCACTCTGCAACCGTTAAATGAAAAAGTTCCCACTAGGTATGATGTTAGATTATAGTTTCATTACGAAAGCAGAAGGTAAATTTGTAAAACCATCTTCCCATAGTTCCTTTCAAGCTTAATCATGAGAAACATCATAAAACTCTTCTGGCCACTGTTGCCCTAAAAGAGGGATTTAGCTCACGGGATAAGAAAATTACGATCAACTTGCGACAGTACCCTGATTGTTATTGCTCATATTTCATGCACAATCAGAAGGGTCTAGCAATATTGTATCCAGTGGAGATTATCAAGTGATGAAGAATCTCCTCAATGGTACTCATCAAATGACAGGACTGAAATTTTTAAAATTTTCCAGCTAGCATTATCCATCTAAAAATATAAACTAACAAGCGTATAGATGTTTTCCGAGGAGAGAAAATGGAATGCAGGATAAAAGAAAGCACCTTTGCACACTCGCCAAGCCAGGCCATGATACTTCTTGCACCTTCAAACATTTCTTCCAAAGCTGTTAAGGTGACCTGCTCATGAGGGAAATAATCAATGCAACTACTACTTCAGGCAAATGATAAATGTCTCATGCTAGTTTAAGTTGCTCACTTTTGCTGCATAGCAAGAAGCGGAATACAGCACTGGCTCATCAGCTATGGCACCACGTTCCTTTAGCCTCTTTTTAATTTGGTCACGAGCACCAATATAAGTGACACCATAAACTGATGTCATCACTGTCTGCTTAACCAACTTCCGGTCCACCTTAAGGTGTAGGGAAAATATCACAACAAAAACATGAAGTTATATGTCAGCACTTCAACTAATGAAGCATTTATTTACTGATCTCTAGCAACATTAGCACCACTTATAACTATCAAAAAAAGGAGAAACCTGATCAATTAACATCTTGGCATGCTGTGCATTTGGATAATTTACAGGATCTTTTTCTGCATCTCTCCGCATGATGTCAAGAACTCTACATAAAAACAACAACAATTAGATGACCCAACAAACACACTTCCACCTTTTCCCAGGGTACTCAATTAAGCAATGATATGTTGGTTAATAGCAGATGTGCCTGCAACATGCTAATTTCAAGCAAAATGTGAAATGAAAGTAGAGAACTTGCTTTAAAGCTGTTCAATTTCAGAAAGAACGAATATCTGATAGTTCCATCCATGACCTAAATATCAAAAACATAAATTGCCATCTTGAATGGGTTATAGATTCTCAATGCTCGCCATTATAACTATCACTTTCAAATTAATCAACCTACTTGCTCCCTCTGGATGTATGTTTGTCCCATACATGAAAACAAGATGTGCACATCTTATTTTTACTTAACAGAACAATTTTTCTTTATCTACCAACATTATGGAACGGTGGTTGGCTGCATGTAGGATAGAGAGATAGAGCGGCAAAGAGGTACCTTGCAGCAATTCCTGAGTAAACATCAGCGGGTTTCTCTCCTGCGACAAGATTTACTGCAGCAGCTCCTAACTGACAAAAGTTTTGAATTTAGTCACAAATAGAAAAGTTAAGGCAAGTATATGACATGAATCACAATCTTTCACTATTTTCCAGAAGACATACAAACTGTCAAAAGGAATACAAGCTTCCAAATTCCTAAGACGTATATGTTTATTAAAAATCTATGCTTCCAGTAGATTAGATAACCAAGACACGCACAAAGATCTACCTAACAATGCCCAAATCTGATTATAGGTTCTCACCAAAAAAAAAAAAAAAAGAAAAAAAGAAAAGGAAAAACATGCAGGTTTCCTAAATTCATTATAAACAGCAAATAGGGAGAAAATGTACCTTGTCCCTCCCAAGTGCAGCATAGTGTTGTAAGCCATTGCACGAACCATCCTAGATGGGGAAAAAGCAACAGAGCATAAGAACAAGCTTGACTATGGGATACTGATACGTAGAAGTACTCAATATGACACCACAATCATAAAAATGTCACAGACAATAGCCTCTGAACTTCCTGAGAAAATAACAAATGGTATGACAGTACAATGGAATTTCTCAAACCCATCAGTAACTGATCCTATATAAGGATGAGCTAATTTCGTAGAACAACTTGGCACCAAATCTGGAAGGAGAAGTGCACCTGATGAACAGGCATGCGTGAAATAGTAGTTTCTGGAGAGGAGCTTCTTAATGCTTCAGCAAGATTAATGCATACTGCCAAGCATTGGAAAGGATCCTCTGCATCCAGCCACCAGCGCCTTCCTTCAAGTGGTCGGTCCGCAGAATCAAAAATATCATCCACATGATTCTCAGTAAATGCAAGCCGACCCTCATAGGATAACTTATCCACACCACCACCATATAAATTTGCCAAATGTATCTTAAGCCATTGTAAACCAGACTTTCCAAGAGGGCGCCCCTCCGCAAACTCCAAAACACCACGACATAAATCAGAACCAAGATGATTCAAATAAGGGTGCATCGGATACGCACGACCGCGGAAATCAACATTGTGCGGGTAGTAGAAGCCTTCCTCATCTTTCATCTTCCGAGCCACCTGGTTCAAGTTAGAAACAGTTAACACATCGCACAGGCTTAGTGATATGAGTTTACTCCAATGAGGGGGTCCTTACAGCAAGTTTGAGTTCAATATCACACCGCTGCGAATGTCTCTCGCTATTCTCCTTCTTTGCATCCTTTACTTTCCACTTCCATTTCCGAATTTCAACTTCATCATCTGTGTCTGGTTCCTCAGGCAACGGAACCTGATGAAAATATGAGAATGGTTTAAGATGACAGAAAGTAACAAAGGAAGTTAAGGCAGACAACGTAGTAAGAACTGGAATAATATTACAGAATTGGGAAACTTGATCATGTCCGAAATTTATTCAAGTCCAAGAGTTACTGTCATCCCACAGTAGTGGAAAATTATCAAAGAAAAGGGACAAATTTAGTCTCTGCATAAATGCAACTCACATCTTCACGATCAACCAAGCCAGCAAGATTGCCTCCATTAGCCCAAATTCTATCAACTACTGCAAGCACCCTCTTGTTCACTCTCCATTTGGTACTTCCTAGTGTATCCAGTGCCTGATTTGTGAAAGCAATACAAAATTACTACAGCAAATAAATAATTAAAAGAAGCGCTGACTGGACACAATTTTCCTCTCTTAATAGCTGACGGAATATCAATAGAGAAGAAATTCTTCATTTCCTACCTCGAAAACAGGCTCTAACTGCTGTTTTGGAGTCTTTCTAACAGTTTCTCGTTGTTGTTTCGCTCCGTGGGTTCGCATAACGTAGGATGGTAAAAATAAGTATGCACCTTGATCATATCTATCAAAAGAAGAAATGAAAAGAAAAGAAAAAGGAAAGAGAGAATATTAGATTTAACAATTACATAGGAATCTTGACAAAGACTTTTCCAACTGAGGTAAAGCACTTAGCACAATTACAATGTCAACTTAGCAATAGGAACAATGAAAAAAAATAAGTTTCCTTTTCAGATTCTTACTCAGGAAAAATGAAAACAAGTATTTGAATAACAATGAAACAAAAAAGTTCAGATCTTTTACCCTGTCCAGTTCACTGGAGGAACCAGCATTGGCATGTAAGGGATAACCATATGTCTAGCCTGTTTAGACAAAAATTAATCAGTATCACACTGGTATCTCAAGGATGACTATGAAATATCTTGTAATAAGATACAAAGCCCATAGCAGACCAGATGTAACAGTTCTACTCACAGATTTCTCAAGGCCTTTGCGAACAATTGGGTCGCATTCAATAACACCATATCTCCTACTAGGCTTCCTATCCAAAAAGAAATTACAATGATTCAAACAAAGATATGGGAGAAAGAAAAAGATGAGAGAGAATCTCAAAGACTAAACAGAGAATATATCCTTCTTACTGTGCATCATTTGTGATATTTTTCAAGCTATGCACAAATGCTGGACGAATATCAGGTGGAGTATCTCCTAGTTGATCAACCGGAGGCTGTATATAAGCCGTCTCGATCAATAATTGAATCAAGCGGCAGCCAACCTGCACAAACCAGCATTGTATGAGACGCAAAGAAACTTGCACTATCCAGGTTTACAACTAGATCAAGGTTTAAAATAGGATCACACACCTTAACATGTGCTTCCTGACCCCAGGGCTGTAAGTCATCCTGGTTCTTCACCACGTTCCGTACTTCGCGAATCTTCTGCTTTTTCATCAAGTTCGTAACCTTTTTCCTCAGTTTTTCCTGTTCTTTAGCTGCATTTTCATGTTCATTGGACGTTGTATCAGATTCAGCTTCAGGTTTTACATCTTTTGAGTTCTTCCTCTTCTTTGTCTTCTCTAAAAACCTATGTATCCTAGCCTGATCCCCACAAAAAAAATGTTTTGCGTAAGCTCACCTTACAACAATCACAAGAAAACATGAACTGTACTCGATAGTTTGAAGCCATAAAATTAGGCCCTCCAATTATTAAACAGTTACACTTACTAAGTTCAAAGAAAAAACAAATTCAATGGCAAAAGAACATGCTCTTTTATGTACAAACTTAATTTCTAAGCTCACTCACCTCATGCTCAACGGCTTCACCAACAGCACAGGCGGCTTGAACCACCCTAATGTTACCAGTCCCTCCATTAGTAGTCATCAACAACCCCATCATCTTATGCATAGTAATGACTGCCATCATATCTGCTGGCAACTCATGAAAATGCTCTCCATGTGTCAACCTATTGTTGCCCCTCTGTTGACAGAAATCCTGCTCCGCCGCAATTGCATCCCTCAAAGGCTCAAACCAACCAAGAAACAAAGACTTAACGTAAGGCAAGTTCGGGGCCAGCTTCTGTTCGCACATGTCCGCCAACAACTCCTGATACTCTTTCGCCGCCTTCTCCCATGCCTCAGTCTCCATCTTTATCTGTCTCTTCTTAAGGTGAACATACCTCCCAATTGCCATACCCGCAATCATTTTCTTCTGCTGCTGCGGTGGCGGTTCCGGTGCTGGCAGCTGCGGCGGCGGCCTAACCTCTTCCCCCAGCCTCGCGTTGTGCTTATTGAATTCTTCTATCAGTTCCTGGAGCTCATCGGACCCGGAAAGCTCCGACTCATCCGTGGAAGAAACCAGCTGCGCCGCCGCAGTTGCATAGCCCTTGAAGAACCCAGAAACACCAAAAGGGTTCGTCAAATGCGTAAAGCCAGGATTGCCCGATATGCCATTTCCCGATAATGCGCCGCCAATTCTGCGAAAACTGGGAACTGGGTAGGGCTCCGGGGAAGTGATTCTCTCGATAAAGTTGGTATCTTTGGCGGCCAGGTTACTGGGATTTCTCGAGGAGAATTTGAACTTCTTCGATGAAGCATGTTTAGCAAAGCTTCTCCACATGTTTCAGCAAAAAAAAAGGGTGTTGCTTGATTGATGATTTTGAGTTTGATAATTTACAGGGCAGGGGTAATAATAATGGGAGCCGGGAACAGAGGAATAAAGATGAAACCTGGATCACGCGCATACAGAAAATAATCTTGAAGTAATATGTTTTAGAAATATGTAAAAAGGGTTTGATTTAGAAGATTGAATTCAGTGAAAGAGATTTGGAAATCTGGAATCTTTAAGACATTGAAGGAGGAGAGGATGGAGGAAGAGGAGGAGGAGAATCGGGGTTTTGTGTGTTCTTCTGTGTTAGCCGCCTTAAAACCCTGCCTAAAACCTACGATATTTCAGTTTATGTGTTTCACAAGGTCCATGGGCTTATAAGAACCGACCCACTAACTGATATTTTCTTACCCAATCTGATGCCATGTGGTAGTTTTGTTTAGAAAATGATTAGGCCATGAATATTACCGACAAAAAAGAGATTAGGCCATAAATACAAGGATAAGCAGGTAGTGTCACAGCAATTTCCCCGGCTCCTAGTTTTACTTCTGGGCCGGTAAGAAGTAAAAACTTAACATTTTTATTAATTAATTTTGGCATCGTTTGTTATCTTCAAAATTATTTCCTTTTGAGTTTTCTGCTATTGGATTTGGAACACGAGGATGGCAATTATCATGCCCAGGAATGTTAACCCGGTTTTAAATTGAACTTGATTATTAGAAAATGTGTTAAAGTAATCTAATACTCCCAAGTCAAATTATAACCCTTTCTTGCGAGCTTTAACTCCATAAGAGTCAATCCGTTCCGTGCGATTAATCCAACAAAATTAACATTTTACCTTCCTAAAATTTACACCAACTTGAAAGTTCGGTTTACTTTTTTTTTTTTAGAAAAGGAACATTCTTCATTCATATAAACAGATCTAAAGATCTGAAATTACATAGCTGAAAATCTAATATAGCAAAAGCATAAAAAAAAATCTAACAAAAGAATTCTTCTTAATCTATTATATAAAAATACACAACGTGATTTATCTCCTCGACACACTACTCGCGACTCTATTGTCGCAAATATCAGATCCAGATCTAGTAGGGTTCGTACAACAACCACCATGTCAGCAGGTAAATTTAAGACATACATGTGGAGAAAAATATCCCTTTGTTGGTAAATTTCTGTAACTGATGTAGAATCATATTTCAAATTGAATCTTCTTCCATGAACTTTGGTTGTCATAGACTTATTTAAAACACCAAAAAATATGAAAAAATTCCAGAAAGAGAAAAAATAACTCACAAAAAATGAGACAGAACCCACAAAAAATAAAATAAACCAACAAAACTAAAAAAAAAACAAACTAGTTAAAAAAAAAATTTTGGTAGAGACTCACCGCCGAAAGAAAGTCGGCGGCAGCCCCAAATTATAGATCTAGGATTTTTCTCTAAGAGGAAAATTCGGTTTACTTTATACCGTATGTTTAGGCTGTGATGAATTAATCTTCTTTGACTTATATGCTTAAATGGATGGTAAAATGAGAAACAAGGTAAAACTGAAAAGTGTATCGAAACTACAAATACAATCTAAACATAAAAAGATAAAATCAGAAAATTTAGCAGTTAAGTTGGGGAACCTGTAAGTTCTACCTATATGCTCTCAAAATTGTCTTGGCACCATGAAAAGATTACATAACACTTTAACCCGCAAAGACACATTCATCTCCCAGATCAGGCCAATGACGACAAGAATCATCGTCACTAGACTAATATATCTAGTTCTACCACTGAAAAGTTCACTGGTGTCCTCCCCTCTCACTGGCATTCTTTCTATCATCACTTCGCCTTCTTTCATATTGCACCATTTCCAACAATAATGACTAAAATCATCTAATACTGCACGCCAGACAATGTTCAATCTTGCCATGGATCGCTCTCTGTCCTGACTTCCGATGGTTCAACCACTTCGGGCTCCGTGGGTTCGCTTGCTTTGGTCTCAGGTTCTGCAGCAGCAGTATCAGTTGCTTCTTCACTGTTTCCTTCTGCTCTTCCCCATTTTCCCCCAAGTGCCATTGTCATCATGTCGTATATCTTGCTACCCAACTCTGCTGGGCTGTCGGGCTGCAACATCAAAGTGGCAAACAGTAAGCAACATTTCAATGCCAAAAATCAAATATATACTGCAATTAGAAATCAGAAAAGCATTTTTCATCCTTACAGAGAATCCACTGGAGATCAATGCTGTGTCATACAGAAGGTCAACGGCTCTCTGGGCATCGCTGCTGTCCGGTGCATTCTTGCAAGCAGCCTGCAAAAACAAAGTGCAAATTATTCCGCGTAACCGAAGTGTACCAAGTCTAAAAGATAAGGTGATATTCACAATATCATTATGCAACATCCAAGCCTGTGCAACTCTATAATTAGTTTTTTAATCGCTTCTCCGGGATCTCCTAACTCAAAAAGAATTATTACCAAGTGATTTTGATTAATTCCTGAATTGGATAGAAGAAGCTCACTCTGATGGAGATAATATATAGCAACATAGTCTCACCAAAATTAACCAACATGAAGGAGACTGGCCTTACATTTAAGTCTTTAATTATAGCGTGGTCTGGATTAATCTCCAGAATTCTTCTTCCCCTCATGAACTCCAAGCTAGAGGTGTCGCCAAGAGCTTGTGCTTTCATCAACCTTCAACATGGAAAATTTTGAAATAAGCTCAACAATGTGCCAAGGGGGATGGAAATCTTTGTTGCAGAGAACGCTGCTCACCTTTCCATATTTGCTGACCATCCAAACTTGCCAGAGACAAGCACGCAGGGAGATGAACTCAAACGCTTTGAAATTTGGACCTTGGCCACCTTGTCACCAAGTTGTTGCTTAATCCAATCGCAGAGCACATTGTACTCTTGTTTAATTTCCTTCTCTTTGCCCTCATCTTCGTCACCTGCATAGAAACTTGTTAGAAAAAATGCATCGTAAAAGTTCCTAGGAAGAGACATCACACCTGAAAAGAATTTGTTGCTGCTGAGTAAACAGTGGCAGAAAAGTTGGAAACCTTACCAAGTTCTAGATCTTCCTTGCTGATATCAACAAATTTCTTCTCTTTGTAAGTTTGCAAGTTTTGAATGGCAACTTCATCAATAGGCTCAACCAAATAAAGTACCTAAAGATAACAAAGCCAGGGAATCACATTAAGGGTCAAGGAAGAAAAATAAAAAGAACTGCCTATGCCAGAACACAGAACATTAAACAAGTATTATTTGTTTGTGTTTTAAAGCACACCAAATATATACACCATCTTTGCAACTAGAAAAGAATGACAAGTCAATGCAAAACTGTAAGTAAGCTTTGCCAGGCAACATGAAATGCTTCTATCCAGCAAGCGACAAATATGGCAAAGATAAATACAACTTTTATGAGCCAATAATATATTTTGAACCTCCTAATGCTTAAGCAGTCCATTATCAATTGAAATCAGCATAAATATTAGTCATAAGTTAAAGTTTCACGTTACAGCCTCACAATATAAATGTCATCGTTAAGCTAAACTATTCAAGTAGCACAGCAGAATACCTCAATGTCTTTCTGCACCAACTTTTCCAGGAAAGGTGCATTCTTGGCACTTTTCAAACTATCTGTTGCCAAGTAATAGATAGCATTTTGGTTCTCTCCCATGTTCTCGACATATTCATCCAGGCTTGTGAGTTCTTCCTCACTTTTGGAAGAGAAAAAACGCAGCAGTGGAGTTAACCGCTTATGATTGCCAGAGTCTTCAATGCATCCTAATTTTATAAACTTGCCAAAGTTCTCCCAAAATTTCTTGTAATCCTGACAAGAGATTCATTCCTAGTCAGCAAAACTGAGGTTGAAAAACAGAAAATATGCATAGATTAGGACCTACCAACCTCTTTATTTTCACTCTCAGAGAGGTCTTGAATCATGTCAAATGTTTTTCTCACAAGTCTCTTTCTCATGATTCTTACAATTCTGCTCTCTTGAAGAATTTCTCGAGACACATTAAGAGGAAGGTCATCCGAGTCCACAACACCCTTTACAAAGCTCAAATATCGTGGAAACTGCAAAAGGGAACAGTAGTTAGCAACTTACTTGGAAGTAATAACTTAAAAGGACATAACCTAGATATTAAACTGCTTGATAAATACACACATGAAAAGCTCGTAGGGGTGTTTCACTATATGTTGGAGAAGACATGTCTAAATTAACTAGTAACATTATGTATAACATTTCCAGCATTGCAGACAACCACAAGAATGCTTACCAGCTCACCATCGAAGTCATCTGAGATAAATACCCGCTTCACATACAAGCGTATGTTCTTTGCTTTAGAATTTGCTACTTCTTCATTGTTAAGAGGTCCCATTCCAGGAATGTATAAAATGCTTCTAAACTCCACTTCACCCTGCAATTTTCTTTTCCATTGATAAAGATACACTTTAATCAAATCAGTACTGTCTAAACAAAAAAATCTGCGTACCTCTGTTGTGAAGTGTGTGTATGCAAGTGGCTCCAAGAACTCGTTAAATGTCTTCTTATAGAACTCATCGTACTCGTTCTTCTCAACTTCCTTTGGGCTTCGCATCTACAACGCGATCAAGCAGTAAAAACCGAGAAGAATACATTATATACAGCATACCACACAAAAATGGTGAATGCCCAGATGTCTTCCTCAGGTGCTAAGATGTCAAGAAGTTGATGGTTAATGGCACAGAAACAGCTTAAATGCTCACCCATATTGGTTTGGTCTCATTGGCTAATTCCCAATCCCAATACTTTTCAGTTTTAGTTTTCTTCTTCTTTTTCTTCTCACCCTGTAATAGATACATAAACCGAGTCAAATGCCATAGTTGAAAAGAGAACAACCACAGTTGCCACTATTGGGACTTTGAAGAACATTTACCGCTTCTTCTCCTTCCTTTGGTTCTTCCTCCTCTTCGACCTGCACAAGTTCCAATTTTGTAATGTTAGAGGCATTGGATTCACAGTACAATGTAGAAACAACAGTAACTAACTATAAAAGGGAAAAAGTCATCAATAAATGATATATTTGGATGAAAATTTTTCAAAAGCAGGAAGAGAGCTTGGGTCTCTTGAGAAAACAGCACACACATTGGACAAGAATTGAGGCAGGTATGAATTTGCTAGACAAAGCAACCATCATTGTACTTTGTACATAGTAATAACATAGATGATAAGAAAGGAAGCGGTTGTATGTAGACGTTCTCACCTCAACAGTCCTTGATTTTTCTAGCCAAGTATATATGGGGAAAGAAACGAATTGCGAATAATTCTTTACTAAACCCTGAATTCTGGCTGGATCTGAGAATTCATATTTGTCATCTTCCTGCAATAGAACAGCAGCAGATTAGGTTGCCTTGTGTCTACTGAAAGCAAATTCAAAATAAAACATACAAGAGTGAGGAGGCACAATTTAGTTTCAAATTTTTCTGGAACAAGAAAAAACCTAGATTTCCAACGTACAAACTAAAGTCCAGACAGAATACCCTTAAATAAAGTGTGATCTCAGTTCCACGGGTTAGAAGCTTTTCAGGATCAGTTTCTTCCTTGATGACATAAGAGCTACTGTCAGCTACGGCTTCCCAAACATACTGTTTGTCAGACCTTGGGCTTTTTGTAGAGACAACAACCTGGTCGAGCAGAGTATTATGGTAAAGCTTTATCAACAGCTCACAGTGACATAACTTTTGACAAATGCAATACAACACAAGCGTTCAAGTGGTAGAACCATACTGTACCTTCTCAGCTACAAGAAAAGCAGAATAGAAACCAACACCAAATTGACCAATCAGACTATTGTCCGCGCCAGCCTCTTGGTTTTCCTGTTCATGACAAATGACCAAAAAGTGTTTTCACACTCCACAAGACCTAACTAACTAGACATAGTCAAAAAATTAAACGAAACATTGCAAAGTGAAAATGAGAGTCAAGAGGGCAAAATTATACCTTAAGGGCCTTTAAGAATCTTGAAGTACCACTCTGAGCAATTGTTCCAAGACAGTCAATGAGCTCCTCTCTTGTCATTCCAATACCAGTGTCTCTGCAAGTTCACAGATACCGTTTTGATAAACTTCCTAACATATCCATCCAACAACGGTAAGCTGAAAAAGAGAAACGCAATTAGCATACCTTATGGTGATAGTTCCATTGTCTGGATCAGGTTTGATACGAATCTCTAGCTCACCAGAATCTCCGAGCAAGGCAGGTTCGGTAACACTTAAGAATCTTAACTTATCCAGAGCATCACTCCCATTACTGGAACACAGAAACACAATAAAGTTCACAAATTTAAACAGTCAGAGAATGTTAACAATTACATGAAGAAAACAGAAGACAGTAGGAGCCTGTCCAGATAGACAACTCACTTTATGGAGGGTTAACCAATCAGCAAGTGAAATGATAAACTCTTAATTGTTGGATACGAAATGAAACCAAAATCATAGAGCTCAGAGTCCATGCTCACCTCACAAGCTCTCTGAGGAAAACTTCCTTGTGGCTATACAAACTGTGAACAATCAAATCCAACAGCCGGCTGACCTGAGATGATCAAATTCCAAAAAACATCGAAACTCAAAATCAAAATTGATTCTTAGAGGCTGAGCACAATATAAAAAGTAAGTTTCTTCAACCGCTAAAGCCACACAGAGTCATTTATAAAAACTTGTCACTTATTTCAGAGCAAAAAGTACAAAAACCCACCACATCGAATCCAACAACAAGATTCCTCAACTGGGTCCGTTGATACAATCAAAACCCAGCAAAGAACCAAAAACCCGAAAACCCCAATTCACTAAAACCAGAAGCCACACAACATCCCCACAAAAAACAAAGAAAACCCACCTCGGCTTGGTACTCAAACTTCTCGCCGGAAGCATCAGATGCTTCTTTCTCGGCCACGGCAGCATCGCATCGGATCGAAAGCCGGTTGCTTTGCTTCCATCTGAGGCCGGCGCAAGAAAAGCCCTTTCTAAGGCTGCTATTATGGGGTAAAAAAGGAGTTCTTGGATTGGATTTACTGTTGTTACTGGGATGTTTAAATGAAGAAGGGAGAGAAAGAAGAGAAGCAGAGGTGGCTAAGCTTCTACTTAGAACTGGTGCCATAGATAGATAGGGAGAGAGCTTTGGGAGATATTGTTTAGGTAGTAAGCGTTATCTCCTCCGCCTATCCAGACTACTACTCACTGTGGCTTGAAGAGTGTGGAAAAAATGGAAAAACCCTCGAGGCCAGGGGGTTTAAGAGGAGAAAAGAGGGTTCTAGAAAGACTCCAGAAATGATGTGTGGGTTTTTGGCTCTTGTTTGTTTCTTTGTGACCTATTTGGTTGGAAAAATTGTAAGGCCTATATGCTGCCATCTCAGCTTCCAACATTATCCTCCTAATTTTGCTTAATTTTTTCCTTTAAAGGGATCTAAATGAACCACAATTTGAAAATTATGGTAAGAGGGATATTTCGTTCATAGTTGTTGCAACTTTTAATTTTCTTTTTTGATTATGGTTGTTAGAATTTTAGACGCCAAGAGGTAGAATATATCGGAAACTATCATAGTTGAATCCATCATAACAGTCTTTTCGTGCGATTCCTTTGTTTCAGGTAACATGCGTAAGTAGGGCATTTGTTAACGTTGTTAAGCACAAGTTCACTTGCTGGTGGATAAATTTATTACTGTTTGCTTTGAAATGATCAGTCTTTTATCTCTTTCTCTGCAAATTTTGAATTTTTACTTGTGAAATAGAACAACGCAAATCTGATAGAATTGTACTGGGATCAAGTTAGTATAAATACATGCTTCATATAGCGTAGAAGTCAGTTTCTGGAAAAGAATGCAAAAGCTAGAAGAGAAACAGGAAATTGCTGGAGAAAGATAAATTTGAAACCCATCAGGATAGTGAGTTGCCAATAATTGTCTAGTATATTAAGGAATTAATAAGCTTCAGAAAGTGGGAGATCCAGAAGATTGGTGCATAGTTGCAGACCAACTCCATCTACCAAAAAACAGAAGTAGCCAATGGGTGCAGATGAGAGCACAAAGAGATTTAAAGGGGCCTTCTCTGATGCAGTTGAAACAAGTAGCTGCCAATGGAGATGTCCCAATTTTCCCATTGATGTATCCAAGCCCTCTCTCCTTCGGTTTTTCATGGACTGTTTGGATATCTTCAATTAACTAAGCCAGGACTTATTTAGGAGCAAATCTTCTAGCTTCATATAAACACAGACCTTCCAAAGAATTTATCATCCTTAATGCAACTGTAATGAAGAATGGAAAAATTTGTGAACATTGAAGGTTACAAAAGAGGCCTAGCAAATCATCAGATGTGAGCCTATTATAAATGAAACTCCTTTTTTTTTTTTACCTCAAAGCTGTTGGCAAATTACGTTCATAAGATTCCATAAACCAATCGAGCAAACAAGAAACTGTAACAAGGTATTACAACTCGTGCAACAACTGACCTTTCCACCTCAGGCCTCCATAGCTGTTGGCTTCAAACAATCAACATTGCATAAACCAACAGACCTCACCATGTCTCCTAGCCTGGCACAACAAGTTCCAGAAGCCAAACACCATAACATGTTAAAAAGAGAGAAAAGCAAAAGAATGAAACAAAACCAATTCACCAGGCATACCTGTCAAAGCTGTTCCTGGCCTTCTCAGGCTGATCTATGCTGTTCCTTGCTCTCCCAGGACGATCAATACTCTTCCTTGACTTCTCTCTCTTGTCAGTGCTGACTCTAGCTTTCTCTCGACTGTCTGTGCTTAGCCTTGACTTTTCTCTCTGCCCAGTACTAGGCCTAGCCTTCTCTTTCTGATCTGTGCTTGGCCTTGATTTCTCCTTTTTGAGTTCTATAGTTATCAAAGGATCCTCAGGTTGGTCTGTATTTTGAGCAGGAGGATTTCTAAGGTGTGGCTGTAGTTTTTCAATGGCAGATATGAATTTCCTGAGATGCCTCAAATACTCTGGGAAGAGCTCCAGGTTGCAGTGGTTTCCCCCTTCAAGCCACAGAGGTTCATACTTCTCTTTACAAAGTTCCCACAGTTGCTTACCATGGGAAAGATCCACAACCTCATCTGCAGTCCCCTGCAACAGCCGGTCAGGTAGTCACAGACATCAATCAGGCAAGAACATGAGCAGAAGTTATGGAAGAATATAGACAATGGGGGATTTGTTGCCAAAGAATTTCTTTCTGCAGGTAAGGAGAACACAAGAACGTTCTTGTACTGGAGCAACAGCATATGGTAACTCTTTCTAAAGATGAATCAACCCCATCTAATGCATGTTACTGTAAAACTACAAGTGAGAAATACTCACATGAATTACCAGTACAGGGCAAGTGACAAGAGGAATTTTATCAATATTCTGTACCGGACAAAAGAGAGAAGAGTTAAAATCATTTCAATGGAATCAACAGTTGCATATCTTGTAATCAAAACACTGAACTTTTCTAACTACCGAATAAGGAAAATGTTGGATGAGAAACCTTGTAAATGTCGAACCAGAATGTTTTCTTGACAGGATACATGACTCGAAGGCCGGACAGGATTGGACTGTGAAGAACAACAGCTCTTAGTTGATGCAGACGAGTGGCCAGTTCAAGAGTTGGCCCGCTGCCAACTGACTGACCATACAATATAGTGTCTTCCTCCTTAACTCCATAGGTTTCTTCAAGGCATTTATATGCAGCCTCTATATCAGCATATGTATCTTGCTCACTTGGCTAGTTGATATCATTGCATACAGTAAATCAGTTATTATTTTGTCAGAGAAATAAGATCAAAGCAGTCAAGAGCTATTTTGAGATGCTCCAGAGTCTCAAGATCGAAAATTTTTCTTCTCAATTAGCCTAGTAAATGAGTGTATGTTAATGAATGTAGCACAACTGATTAGGCATTCCTATCTCGAACTAGAAAGCTGCAGATGTTTAACAACAACGGTTCGTTTATACACTGCAATTGCAACTTCTTAAAACAATAGACCAGCTCGGGCAGGCCTGAACGCTTATAATCAATTCTTTTCGGCTGCGATTACATTCATAAAAATAAGAGTTATTCGTGCCTGTCTTCCCTCCAGTTTGCAGGCCAGCCTACAATTTAGCTCAATCCCGTATAAAAACAAGGGAACATGACAAAAGTACATTGTCTAGAGAGACTCGAAACACAACAAAAGGCCAAGTTCAATCCCTGTCTCTTCCTTTTGGCAGTTTAGAAGGTACAGACTGCAGACTTTGTGAAACGTTTTTAACTTCAAAGTAAAAATTGTTGGCTTGAAATTTGACAAAGTTTGATCACTATTCACTAGCCTTTTCACATTAGCATTAAGGAAGTCAAAGACAAAAACAGACAGAACATACCTTTCCAGAAGACTGTCCATACCCCGAATAATCATACCTGCATAAACCCCCCCAAAAAAATTATTAACACAAACTACTGAAATTAATCAACAAACATCAATAAGAGAAAAAGAAAAGAGAATTTCCTTAATACAAACATAATACGAAATGAAACTGACCCCATGATATTAACATTAAGGTGCAAACTAAGTTCAGTGAAAATGTGATAGAGCTGGCCAAGATCAGCAGCATTGCCATGAGAGTAGAGCACAGTCAGTGACGCAGATGGGTTCTTCACGTACATGGCAACAATCTCATTCCCTTTCTTGGTACACAGCTTCAGGACTTCCACGTCATCTCTCTGGTGGACATCTGAGATCCTCAGTTTCTTGGTCTCTTCATCCACTATTATGGTGTAGGATGGAGGGTTTGGTGGAAAGAAAGCAAATTTTGCAGCCATGGAGGATGTTGCAGTCCCCATTTGATCACAAAAGAATCTTACTAACACAAGAAGAGACTATATGGTTTTTTTTTTTATGTGGTCTGCATAAAAAGGTTATGAGAAATTCATGATCAAGTTTTTAGCCAAGCAATCTTTTTGGATCACTTTGAAGTTGGTTTCCAGACAGTAGGGAGGTAACTGGAAATGTGTTGATGGGTATTCTCTAGATTCTGAGTTGTCTGTCTTAGTTCGGTTCCTCTTTTATGTTTGGTAATAGAGAAAATACGCAGGAGACTAAACTCATGGTGTCTTTATGCGGTATCAGATAGAGAGAGAGAGAACCAGAACATGGAAAGAGCAAAATCAAGGGGAGGAATTTCTGTCGGTTAGGATACCAAAGAGCGGATTTTAGGCTGTCCAAATTGTCTTTACTCCAAACCCCCCCCAAAAAAAAAAAAGAGTTGTTCTTCTGTCGCAATTTGATATTCTGACCAGGATCTTCTATCAGAAGTTAATGCTTTGCCTTTTTTGGCTTTGAATTTAATGTACCTATAGACATGAGTCGTGGTTTTAATTTTGAGTCATAATTTGTGGACCACGTCATATTACATATCATACATGATCAGGGCAATTTTGATGAAAAAAACCCATCCTCCAACGTTCATGTCACCAGGTTGCATCATCAGGGTCTTCTTCTGGCAGTACCATATTCCCTATTCTAATTACAAATTGTCAAGGTCAAGCTTGACTGTGGGTAGTCATTGCAATTTTGTAGGACAAATAATTAATGTCAACAGATTTAACGCAATATATGCAAAAGATGGATTAAGAGAAAACATCAAGAAATTGGGATTTGGAATTTGTATTTTTCTGCCAAAGCTGTGAACCAATTCTTGGTATTCTTGCCATATTTAAGAATCAATTAGGTAAACATTGTTGAGTTTGTTTGCTTGAAGGATCCAAATGCGCATCTCTTTCTGTTAGTTTAAAGTCGTTTTTGAATAGTTACTTACACCTATAGAAAGTTGCTTTCATGACGCCTGCTTTGATGTATAATATATTGGACAAAAAACATTTGAGAGAACAAAAGAAAACTTTTTTTTTTTTCGCCAAGAAAAAAAGGCAGGGGGAATGATGAATGGGGGGGACTAACAACTCAACAACAAAAATTCAAAAGTAAAAAAATTGGTAGGGACTGGTTTAGAAGGCAATGAGGGAACACACTTCATCATTACTTATAAGTACAAAAACCATTTTTTTGACTTGGGATCGGAATTGTGTGTGTGGTGGCTCTTAATTTTTCAATTGCTTTTGGTATGCTAATCATCCCGTGTGTCCCTCTAATCTTAGCATCTCTCAAAGTTGCAACTTCAAAATTTTGTTATACTGCCTCTTATCAATAATATCAATATAGTAGCTAGCAGGTGTGTGGTGCTGTGTTGGGTTGTGTTTAGCGTGATAAAGTTGAAGGACGCTCGCTTGGGGGTGTGGGTCCTTTTAGGCGACTCTCTTCATTATGGGTATCTAATCAAACCATTTTAGCCCCAGCGTGCACCTTTGACTTGCACATGTTGTTGGATAAAAACTCAGCGAAGGAAGGCCAATAAGTAATAAGACTTCCCAAGGCCATGCCAGCTTCGCGAAATCTTCAAGTAACGTTATATATATGCTCTTCTTTTTCTTTTTTCTTCTCAAGTAACATATGTTATCCTATAAGCCTATAAAAAAGAAATATTATTTGTTTATTCCACGTTGTTAGGCTTTTATGTCATCATATGTCAATCACATTGTGAAACAAGGCTTTAAATAGCTGGGTTTTGCTTTTAAGTGACATGCGTGATCCCGAGTTTGGATAGAGGGGAAGAAAAAGATGGTGAAACAGAACAGTAGTCATATAAGTGAGCAACTAATTATGCCCAAAGAAAGCACTACAATGCTCTTTATTTCACACTCTCTTTGCTAGTTACTATAAAACGCCTAGCCATTTTATACATGTGATGATGCTACATGTTCTCATATTTTTTTTGGTACACATGATATCGGAGCTTGATTTTATTGTCATACGAAAAGACTAAAACAATTCTACTTGTCAGTTTTGCAACTTTAGAGAGAATTAATCACAGATAGCTTAGAAAGTAGAAAAAAGATGGTAGATTCGGCGGCGTGGGTCACTAAGCATTGTCAGTGATCAGTTAACTGGGTCTATTCTCCAACATTTGACTGCTAATTACTATGATGTTATGTGCAAAGAAATAGTCAAATAGACATAGTTTCACCAAGGAAAGATATAGATCAAAGAAAAAAACAGAACCAGGTTGTGAGCATGCTCCATACTAATCATGGGCTGAGCCCAATTTACAAGTTTAAAATATTAGTCATCCCAACTCATATGTAAACCCGGCCCACGAAACCTTAAGGGGGAATTACCATTCACCAAGGCAGAATACGGCCCAAAGCTAATACCAAAGTTTAATTAGCTCGGGACAGTTAAAGCTTTCTTTGTACGTGCAAGTGGCAGCATTATATGAATGGATTTTGAGTGGGGCAAGTGGGTTCAATCCAAAGTTTATGATAATTTTCACATCGGTTAAAAGACCAGGAATGGTTTACTCTTTTAGTTGGGCCATGTATAAAAAAACGGGCCACCTGGATACTAACAATCTGCCAAATGCCAATCATTTTCAATCGACGAGTAAAAATGGAGATTTTGTCTAATATAAAATATTAGGAAATAGGAGATATATAGTACCCTTTTTTACTTTGAATCTGATATACGACGAGTCACCATCGAAAAAGATTACATAATGTAATATGGGAATGTGGATGCACCACATTAACTCTGTAGGAAAATCTTTAACAAAAAGAATACTGGCATAGGAAACCTCTAATTTTTAACCGAGGTTTGAGAAAGGTACTTGGAATATGCATCACGAGGACTGGCATGTGGAGGAACATGCTTAGGGGTAATTAGCATTTTCTGGGTATACCCAAAAAACACAAGTCCCATAGTAGCTGGTGGGTAGTTTTGCCCCCTTATTACTGATGGGTTTTGTTCAGTCCTGATTGGTACCAAATCCCCATAAATTTCCAGTAACTGAAAAATTGGAATCCTCGCCCTTTTGTTGAGTGGTTTCCTCCTATGTGGGGACCACTGTAAATAAAAAAATAAAAAAAGGAGAAGATGCAGTGGTTGCAGAAGGTGGTGTAGTGGTTGTGGAAGTGTTGGAGCTGGTGCAAATGGAGCAGTTAGTGGAGCTTTGCAAGTTGGTCCCTATAGTTATAAAATCTTGCAATTTGGTCCCTGCGGAGTGCCTATAA
>JAKUCV010000004.1:12180-26842 GCA_028386065.3 Turnera subulata | reverse complement strand
TCTTTCTGTGGGAAAAGTCTTGAAGTGTTGAATCTTCAAGCAGGAGTTGTAAACGGTTTGTTAAGCACCCGGAAGCTTAACGGTGATAGTTGAATCTTCGAGAGAGTCTCTCGGAGGACTGGATTAGCCACACGGGTTGTGTGTGTGTGAACCAGTATAAATCGGTTTGCCTTTCTCTCCTTTTTAATTCCGCAATTATTATTGTTTAAAGTTTTAATTAGTTCTTAATTGCTAATTCACCCCCCTCTTAGCTTGTTTGGGTTTACAAATTTTGCATCCTCTTCAGGTTTCCTTGATGTGGATTTCTAATCTGACAGCTTCGCTGCCATAGATGCGATACCAAATGAAATTCCATCCTTAGTTACCAACCTACGCTCAGTTCGGTTTATGCATACCAAATGAAATGCAGAGTGGAACACGAAGCTGTTTAAAGTGCCAAAATTTGCCTGAGTAGAATCTTTTTTCTTGAAGACTTTCCTATGTCGATTGTGCAGTTCACACCGGTGTAGTTAGTTTCGGACCGGCCCGGACCGTTGAACCCGGTTTACCGCGACCCAATTGGTTTTCCGGGTCAATAAGTACCTTGTTAATTTCTGGTTGAACCCGTGTTTGACCACCTTTTACTAGTGAAAACCGCGACTCGGTAGCCCGAACGGGTCAACCTCCAGTCCGAGCTTAACTACATTGGTTCACACTCAATGATGTAATCTCTTGATTTTACCATCATTGAAAATCTATCATTCTAATAAATATTACTGTTGATTTATGTGTAAAAAATGTAAATGGTGATCTTGAAATTATTTGTAATTATAGTAATATTTTTGTTTTAAGGTTTCTTTCACATTCAAGGTGTTGGTTTAAATGTATGAAGCATTGCACGAAAGTTGGTAATCAAATCATGGTTTTGTGGATGGATGAGGAAATTCTAATGTAACAAGAAGTTTTTTTTTTAATTTATATGTTTTAGATAAATAGAACTTGATTGGAAGGTTTTTTAACAGACATCAGAGAGATAAAACTACAAAGGAAAATTTTATAATTTCTACAAGTTAGGAGAATAAAACATAAATATTATTTAATTTTTTAAAGATATTAAAATTATTTTGTTAAGTTTTAAATATAAAAGGATAATACCTAAATAATCCAATAATGTGTTGCCACCTAACGTTTGTAAGCTTAAACTCAAAACATGGATTTGTACACTAAAAGCCACCAAAAATATTTTGTTTTATTGAGATTTCTATTATTGAAGAACTCATGATTCTAAGACTGAACCACTAAATTGTTAACCAACTCTGCTTGTGAAAGCCATACTTTTTTGGATGGGGTTCATGGAAGTGGATGTGGAATTTGATTATTACAATGTCATCCAAAGCCATTAACCATCCTCGGCCTTTGGACACTTTGGGCTCTTTTTGCCTGATATCCATCATTTCCACTCCATTCCCTTCTCACATAAAAAGAGAACAGCAAACGTTGTGGCTTGTGAGACCACCCACTGATTTCTTTATCAATGGAAGTGTCCATTCTTTTAAAAAAGTTTGATACCGTCCTCGGCCATCAATTTCTTTTTTTTTTTGCTGGAAATCCTCGGCCATTATTTGTTTAGCAATCGAGATAGATACATGGAATTGCGTGTTTGGGCTGCCCTCTTCTTTGGTTTGGGCTTCACACCTATGACATGCATCCTCTATAGGTCGGCCATCAATGGAGTATTTTATTTGCAGACCACATCGATCCCTTCCTCCCTCGTGACCTTCCTAATCCTATCAATTATGGAGCAGGACATTTTCATTTTGAGCTCAGAGCGAGCTGTTTTGACGTAATTTTGCTTTGGTCAATATAAATCCTTTCCAGTCCCAAAAAAGAAGAGGACTTCTATTTTTAGATTTATATATATTTTCTTTCCATACTCGATCGCCTCTTCAAACCAAATAGTTGGCTAATTAGGAAGCGGGGAAAGAAATTGAAAACACGGGGGGGGAATAACACTAGACAAAGAAAGAAACCGAGAATGATACAACCGACGATGGCACATCACATACCATCTACAGAAACATCAATCACAAACAACAACAACACACCAAAAAAAAAAAAAAAAAGGAACAAAATGAGAGCACTGATAGTGAAGCACAGTCCTAAACCACAGTTCCTGGCTAGCCTTATTTTCTTATATAATATTTTCTTCCATTTTTTTTCACTATCCACAATAGCTGATGAGGCATGGTTGGCTTGCCTTATTGAAGGACTGGATATATTAATTATCTGCTTGATTCTTCTCTCAGGAAATCTTTTACAGCTTCCTGAGTTCTGTCTCGTACCTGAAATTATAGAGAGAGACCCCGGTGTATGTTCCGTCATCCAAGTTACGGGATTCCTTGGCCCCGTTAGCCAGAGTCTCGTGCCGGGTATAAGAGAAAGGCACATCAAATGAGGCTTGTGTGGCTTTGAGAGTGACTATAGCCTGAGTCATTGGAGGAACAACAACGCTGTATGTTGTCTTCACATGACCATATGTTGTCTCCAAAGTCGTTCCCAACCCGTAGAGTCCAGAAAACTGGTCGTTCGACAGCACAATATTACCGCTGACGATGACTGGAATTGGAGACGTCATGTTAATTATTGCATCAGAGTTTGAAGTATCGGTGCCCAATTTCCAAGCTCCGCTTTCACTCTTGTCGTACTCCAGCGTCACGAGTTTAAGTTGCCTCGTGTTTTCCCTGTTAGGAACAACTCCTGTGGTGAGCTCAACGGTGTTTTGGCCGTAAAGTTTGGTTCTAGCGTCATTTAATTCAAATTTAACATCCCTGATATCCCACGAACCAGAATATCCCGAAACAGGACTCGAGGAACCACCGCTAGTGCCATCAGGATTAATAAGAGAACCCCCACAACCAGTGCCACCGGGAATCACTGATTCCCCGGTAGCTGTGCCACCGGGATTCAGAGAACCCCCACTACCAGTGCCACCGGGAATCAAAGAACTCCCACTACCATCAGGATTCAGAGAAGAACCACCAGTTCCACCAGGATGTCCTGACTCGACAATTGTGAAGACATCGTGTTTGTGCTTGTCAGGGCCTTTTTCTGCTGCAAATAAGCCTAAATCGTAGGGTTCTGACATGGGATATGGGCGAATATAACGGCCAAGCTGGACATGGAAGAGTTGAAGGGTTTTGGCATCACCATTACTACCCAGGATGGGTTTGAGCAGCGTGCATGTCCACTTGGATTTATCTTCGTCTGGTTCATCGGCCACTGCACCAATCCACCACTGGTTTTGGTTCAGCCTCCTCAGGTATTTCTTGTTGTGGGAAGATTTCAAGTGCACCAGGCCATCTTCGCCTTTGGCTGCCACCACTTCAAACACCGTCGATTGGTTCACATCCACCACAGAGGGTTTGAGTAAACCATGGACCTCTGATCTTTCATCTTGGATCAAGGCCAAGTGTTTGTCGTTATAGTGTGCTTTGAGTGCGAAAGCCTTTGGGAGCGACAGTGCCATGTTATATTTTGGTTTCTTCTGTTCTTTCGGGTGGAAATGTTGGTTTTCTCGTCTTGCAAAGCCTGCGGCGTTCTTGTTCCTTTTATAACGAGAGCCTTCATAAACAGTCCTCCTCCTACTTTAAAGCTATTCATTTGAGTTAATTTAATTTAGTAGGCCATACTTGTTGTCACCAACACTCGCTGGTCCCTGTCTGTCATGCCCCCCATGTTGGACAAACTCAAAGATTATTAGAATTCTGTCGAAGATAGCGCGATCCTGTCATTTTAAATGGATTATATTATTCGTTTGGTATCAATTCTATTTGCGAAATGAATTCAATCTCTTAGAATTTTTTATCATCTATACAAATTTATAGTTTTATCTTAAAGGATTTCATTTTGTGTCTAATAAGTAATTGTATGTCCCAAGAAATTGAATTCATTTTGTACATGGAATTGATATAATTAAAAGTGGGATAAAGTTAAATGCTACACTCAGAAAACAAAAGAAAAGAAAAAGGTAACAATGGCGATGCTGAAAACATGATTTTTTTCCTTTTCAGGGAAAGAAACTGATGATTTTGGAAGAATAAGAATGTAACAGTCTTCCAATCCAACCATTCTATCACAAATCCAGTTGTGCTTTTACATTAAATCTTTCGGTTTGCAACTCTAATGGGTGAGGAGGGCGGATGACTTTGGGCATGGGTAGCGGTGGTGGGATGGGGGCGATGGAAAGGTGCGAGGCCACCTGGAAGACCAAGTGACATGGGTTGAGAAGTCATTGCTACTGCAGAATCGCTAAAACACTGGCACGATTAGAAGCAGCACTTCCATAAGCTGTCATTTGGCATGTACCTTCAGTTCTTTTACTATAAATAATCCGTCATAATGTGTTGGGTGTTTAAGTATGAGTAATTATCCCACATCGATGAAAAGAGACTAAGTGAGTAAAATATAAGTGGAGACGACCCATGTACCCAATGCCTTAAGGTTTTGGGTTACTTTATAGTGTCCAAGTCCACGAGTGTGGATCTCACTTGGGCCTCGCTTGTTTTCTCCCCGATTTGTGGGCTATTTCCGGCGCTTTACTTGCTAATAAGTGGTAGCGGAGCCGATAGTTCGGTTGTGATCGATATTGATACGCGACATGGTTTGCCCCGTGGTTGCTGCCCCACGTGGAGCGAGCTCGAAACTCCAGATTTAGGCCCATGCGTGGAGTTGTAAGGCTTGACTCTTGAAAACCAAAGAGATTGGCAGGCGCGTGCTCCTTTGAACGCAGGCTTGTAGGAGGAGTATGCCTAAGCCCGATGTGGAAGAAACTCACACTTGAGGGGAAGATTGTTGGGTGTTCAAGTATGAGTAATTATCCCACATCGGATGAAAAGAGATCAAGTGAGTAAAATATAAGTAAAGAGGACCCATGTACCCAATGTCTTGAGGTTTTGGGTTACTTTGTGGCGTCCAAGTGCACGAGTGTGGATCTCACTTGGGCCTCGCTTGTTTTCTCCCCGATTTGTGGGCCATTCCCGGTGCATTACTTGGTAACATATTGTCCCTCGCTAATTGTGTGGGAACAATCCCTCGCAAACCAAGCCCTCACTGGTTCCCTCGCTAATTGTTCTCCCCCACAAACAAACCCCTCACTGATTCCCCCGCTAGTGGTGAGGAAACAATACCTCAAAAAATAATCCCTCGCTAACAGCCTCACTATTATTGAGGGAAGAAAATCCTCACAAGCGTATCCTTACAAACAACAAAGAGGCTAGACGCATTGAAACTATTTCCGTCAGGAAGTCCGTCACAAGTAGTGAGGAATAATTTTTCCTCACAAATAGTGAGGATGATCCGTCACAAATTCCATCACTAATCTTGATTGCAATAAAACAATTAAAATTAAATTTTCCTGAATTTTCTTTGAATTGGATTCAAATTTATGGTTATTTCAATACAATTACACAACCCAAAAGCAAAAGGAATGCAAGGCGAACATAACAAAACTAATAATTCATCTATTTTATTGCTCAATCCAATACATTATCCATTTTAATAACAATAAATTGCTATTAATTAGTGCTTGTAACTCATTGGTACTCTTATGTTAAAAGTACAAGATGGATTAGGTGTCGGGTTTAAATCTCACCTTCTTCGACTATTATAAAAGGAAGGTCACTAAAGTGCTCACCCATTGAGGAAAGGTAGTACAGAATTTAAAAATACAGTGCTCACCTATGTTCGTAAACACTATATAATATATGGTATTTTTTTTTCAAGAACAATAATGGCATCTGGACAAAACAGACAGGGAATGGAAGGAAGCAGTGTTATAACCTTGAAGACGAAAAAAATTTTATGGACTTAATGTGTTCGGCAGTTGTAAAAGCTACATTCATTAGTTGTGAGGAGGCCAATAAAGTGCTTAGGGCCAAAATAAAGTTGTCTCAGTAAAGTTAAAGTCAGGTATAAAGTCATGGTCATTGGTCACTTATAAAGTTGTGCTTAGCCCCGCGTTTTTCAGAAGCGTCCCCATTTTATTTTGTTTATGAGAATCTGCAGTCCAAATGGAGGCATGTGGCAAATTAACAAACTCCCGGGCAACTGGAGGTAAAGATACATTACATCTAGAAACAACTTCCATGATGTGGCCCTTGTAAGAATAATCTCTCTCTATATATTATGTATTAAATTGAAAACCGGGCTGAAATTATTCGGTAATGACACGTGTTATTCTTTACAAAAGGAAAAATTATTGTGCCAAGTAACATTTTCTCAATAAACATGATATAGTTAAATAAAATAATACTCCTTTATTATTTAGTAAATAATTTAAAGAAAATTTTTAACATTCAATGAATTTTTTAGCATAAAAAAAAATGAATTTTTTACATCCTACTAAGTTATTATTGAATTAAGTACAAACTCTTGGAATTTCATAGTATTAATTCTATGTCTCTTGGAGTTCTTTATGTTTAGACAACATCTTTTAAAATTCTTAAGATCAAGTACAAATCTTAGAATTTTTCTATATCTTATGTCTATAAATAAATGCGGGCACATATGAATGTGAGACCTTCATTTTGGAAGAAAAATAATAAGGTTTGTCCCATATTTTGTCCAAACTTTCCTCCTCTTTTTTCTTAATCTACATTTGTCTAATATATTTTTGCACTCAATTAAGGAAAATTTTGTCAAGGAGGGTTGACTTAGTTGGTTGAGGTTCACTCAGCACTCCCATTAGGTTGAGAGTTCGAACTTCATTGACCGTCCTTCTTGGTGGGTAATCTGTAAATACTCTGTAAACGCTCGCTGACCCCGGTGGTTTGCCCTGGCCCCAGACTAGGGGAGCCTACCTAAACTTTTTTCTAACCAAAAAAATAAAGGAAAATTTTCAACGAGCAAGCGATGACAAAATCAAGGTAGATTTAAGTGTTGTTTTTCTTGACATTTTTTTTGGAAACGTGTATTAGAATAATATGAATATTTTATATATATATATTGTGAACACCCAAATTTGATCCACTAATATTTTATTATTTTAGATTATAAATGTATTTGTTCCTATAGATTAATGAGATGATTTGGTCTTAGGCAAAGATATGTTTATGATTTGGTCTATTAGAATATGAGTATTTTATTTGTTTAGTTTTTTTATTTATTTTGGGCCATTATTTTTGACATGATTTAATTTTGGGTTAAAAATAAGTTGAAGGTCTGGACCAATAAGATTGGACTCTCTAGCAATAGCAACCCATTTAAACACATTATTTGTAGCTAATTTTGATTCTGATTTTTGTAGAAATTCGGAATTAAAATATATATTTTCCCTATTTTGTGTTTATATGGTAAAAAAGGTAGAAAAGAGGAAAATTATGATTTGTATATGATAAATAGGAAAAGTATGGGAGTAGGAGACAAGTTAGGGTTGTTTTCTAGGTCAGGAAACATTCTAGAGGGCGTGGAGAATAAGTAGAAGCAGGATTAAAGAGGAAAAATGCAAAGAAAAAAAAAATAGGAGCTGGAACCCGGGCCCGGGCGGTCATGACAACATGATTGCCAGGCCTGGGCGGTCAATGAGTAAGGACCGCCGACTCTTAGCAGTCGTTGCGAGAGCACCTCCGGGGCCGGGCAGACATCGCTCCAATTTCAGAAAATTTTCTCTTTTTTCCTCTTTTCTTAATCCTAACTCTTAACCGTCAGATTTAGGGGTTCAATCTCGACCCTTGGTGAATAGGGCGACCCCTGTTACCCTGAACACTATAAATAGAACCCCCCATACACACATACTTGACACACATTAGAATTATTTTCTACTTACAATAAGCATAGAATGTTTGGAGAAATCCCACTTCTCTAAACCTACGAATCATTAGAATAGCTATTATTCTGGAGAAATCTTATGGCGAGGAGCAGCAAGGAATTGGCAGCGAGAGGAGATCAAGAGAGGAGCAAGAAGAGGGCGGTCGGAGATCAATTCCGGTAGTAAAGAGGTGGTGATCCCGAGTAGAAATCCCTGGTGCCTACAGTCTCAGTAAATCGGTGATATCTGGAGTTCTAGACGTCGGCTTGCTGCTATTTTGGTGTACCTGGAAAGCTAAGAGAGAGACCTACAACTTTGCTATTGGAGCCAGAAGCTGATTCGACTGTTTTCTTTATAATAATTGCGGTTGAAGTTGACGTAAAATTGACCTAAGAAGTGGAAAAAGAGTCGAGTTAGTAAATACCCAATCGCAAGAAGCTAGAGGAGGGTTACAAGAGATAACTCTAAACTTGATCTTTGGATGCTGTTGACATCATTATGATTCTGTTATTGATACTTTGATTGTTTGATGTTATCTAAGAACTACGTAAGCTTTGAACCCGCCTGGGTACGTAGGCCGATTCTAGTGGTGGAATCTCAAGCTCAATTATATTTTATTTTCTGTTTTGTTTTGAATTTTATGTTGTTTGTTTGTTGTTGTGTTGTTGTTGCATGTGGCATACTTTGACCATCAATTGCACACGATTTCGCCCCAACATGGATGGGTGCCTAACACCTTCCCTTCCGTGACGAATCCCTGAATCCAACATCTTAGGTCCATTATGAATGGTTGCCTTAACGGGTCATTGGTACTTAGGGAAATATTTTTCCTGAATTTTACCTTGCAATAAAATTCGGGTGGTGGCTTCATTAATGTTGGATGCTGGTTATGAAGAAGGTGTAAGGAATAAGTGAGGAGGCCGATTAATTTTTGGTCGGGTCCTCACATATATAAAGGCTTTTCTTTTACATGTCACCACCCAATCTGTATGTATTACGGAGAAATGACTAGTTTTCTTTTATGTAGCACACATAATATTAAATATAAGTTAATGATGTGGAAACCTATTGACTAATTGCTAGAATATTTTAAAGGATACTTTATGAAAAAATTTGTTGGCTAACTATTAACATATTCTAAAAGATACATGATGGGAGTGTGTAAATAAAGCATGATGAGATGTGTCTTCTCTCTTCAAAGAAGAAATGTTTGTTACTATTGTGAATCGGTTGATGATTAGGAAGTTACTTAGGCCTAATTAAGTATAATTATTAACATAAGGCATAGATTAAATTGTGATATTGATTATAATATTATAATATGCCTTTAAATACAATTTAATATGTCAATTTTTGTTATATAATTAAATGCACTGACTAGGTTTTGATTATGACAAACCTATACAAACTTATGTATAGCATCTTGTGCTTCTAACCATGATTTGTAGCTCACACAAGTACCCCATTTGTGATCAACTCCTTGGAAGAAGAAGTGAGTGGGATTGGAGAGTGTGTTAGTGCACATGAGATGTCGCTTTCACCAAGAGACATCTATGAGACTTGATTTGTTTAATCCCTATGGGGATTGGTCAAAGGAACCTAGTACACTACCATTTGTGGAGTCTGAATCAATGAAAATGCTACCTTAAACAAATCAAATGTCAACTGAATTCAAACTTCCTAGGACCAACCTAAGATTATGCTAAACAATGATATCAATGACAAAAAAACTGCTGACAGTTGGATCTCGTGCCAAGGTGAGAGGGACAACAGGCAAAGTGAACGTTGACGCTCTGGCACCTCAGAAGACAAACCAGCTGGATGGAAAGGGACATGTAACGGATCTTTTGAAATTGCCACCATCCAACTTGCCTATATAATGAGATGCTGATTCAAGGAGAACCTTAGAACTGCTAAACCGAGATTCTGAATTCAAGCAAAGTTAGTGCACTTGCAGTTCTCAAAGTTAAGCAAAAGAGAGAGAGATAAACACTTTTCTTAGTTCATTCATTGAGTGATAATATTTGAAGGGAAAAGTTGTTGAACTTAGAAATATCTTCTGATTCAAAGGGTTTGTGTAAGGCAAAGCTGGGGAAAGCTTTGTGGTGAGTGTGTGAGGTTAGAGTTGAGCTTAGAGAAAAACTTGTATTATAGGTTAGTGGTTGAACCCGTGAAAAACCATAATAAGAGTGAGTTAGAAATCTCAAGGGGGATCCTCTTAGCCACAACACCCTCTTAGCCACTTTTGGGCCAACAATTGGTAGCGGAGCGAGGAATCTCCATCTGTGGATTAATATCCAGGAGAAAAGATCATGGCATTTGAGGGAAATAACATCAACAATGCATCCTTCTTCAATAGCCTCAACTTTGATCATTGGAAGTTTCGCATGAGGAACTTTCTTAAAGGAAAGGATCTTGAGACGTGGGAAGTTGTAAATTCTCCTTACTCATGTCTAACCAAGGAAATGAAGTCCTGGAGTGAAGCTGAAATGAAGAAAGCTAAACTAGATGCCCAAGCAAAGAATGCACTCCTTTGTGGCATCAATCAAGCTGAATTTGAAAGAATCAGATCTTGTGAAACATCACATGAAATTTGGAGTACTCTATGCATTGCGCATGAAGGAACCAACCAAGTCAAAGTGTCAAAGATGAATCGGCTGATGAGAGAGTTTGAGTTGTTCCAAATGTTGCCAGATGAAACCATACAAGAACTTGACACGAGATTCACTATCTTGTGTAACAGCTTGGCTTCTCTTGGCAAAATCATCACAAACAAGGAGAAGGTGACAAAAATTCTTCGATCTCGTCCCTCTGAATGGGAACCGAAGGTTACTGCTATTGAGGAAGCCAAAAATATGAACACTCTCACTTACAATGATCTTATGGGAAGTCTCATTGTTCATGGGTCAAAATTTGAAGAAAAACCAAAAAGAAAGAAGGATATAGCTCTCAAGTCTTCACATGAGAGTGATTCCGATAGTGACCCAGATGTTGCCTTAATTGCAAGAAAATTTGTGAAATTCATGAAAAGGAGAAACCTCAAGGGTAGGAACTTCAGAGGTGTGAAAGTTGATGAATCAAAGAAAGAGTAACTTTTGTGCTATGGTTGCAATCAACCCGGGCACATCAAGGCCGAATGTCCCAACATACGAAAACCCAAGTTCAACAACTTCAAGAACAAAGGGAAGAAAGCAATGACTGCATGGGATGACCTTGATTCTGATAATGAATCGGATGAAGAGGAATCGGCAAACCTTTGTCCTATGGCACAAGAAGAAAAAGAGGTAAATCATTCCAACTCATCTAACTTTTCTTTTGATGAACTCCATGATGCATATGAAGAATTGTATGAAAATTTTAAAGCCATGGCTAAGACAAACAAAGCATTGAAAAGGAAGGTTAAACTTTTAGAATTTGAAAAGAAAGAGTGTATGGTAAAACATGAAGAAATGGCTAAAAATCTGACTCTGTGCAATAATGGCTTTGAAGACGCCAAAGCAGATAGAGAAACTCTTGCTAAGTCACAAAAGGTTCTTGTGCAACAACTTGATACATGTAAAGAAGAGAATACAAGACTTGCACATGAAAATGTGGATCTGAAAAAGACTGTGAACTCTCTGAAAAGTATGCTTGAAAAGTTTGATCATGGTAGTAAAGGTTTAGATATGATTCTAAGTCAACAAAGACATACATTACAAAAGGTATGTCTTGGAGCTACACATCACTTTTTTCAAGCTAAGCCTAACTATGCTTCTAATACCCGCAAAACTAAAGCATATCATAGGACTGAATTTGTTAGGACAGCATCTAACCATAACATCACTTGTCACTATTGTAATAGACATGGACACAAAATCAAGAATTGCATCTTTAGGAGAAAGAATTGTCCCATAAAGTTTATATGGGTACCTAAAGGTACCAAGACTAATTCACAAGGACCCAAGCATGTTTGGGTACCTAAAACTTGACATTGCAACAGGTCAATGGAGATGAGTAGGTGCTCGATAGTGGGTGCTCAAGACATATGACGGGTGATATGTCCAAGTTCTCATCCTTAAATCAGAGAGGTAAAGATTCTGTCACCTTTGGCGACAAATCGAAATGAAAGGTATTGGGTATAGGTAATATCGGTAAGGATCCAACCATTGAGCATGTGTTGTTAGTTCAAAATCTAAGATTCAACTTACTTAGCATAAGTCAGTTGTGTGACCGTAGATGCAAAGTAATTTTTGAATCTATCAAATGCTTAGTAACTAACAATGATGATAATCAAGCTTTGCTTGTTGGTAAAAGACAAGGAAACTTGTATTCTATTAATATGGTTGATGTCATTAATCCGGAAAACAAGTGTTTAAATGTTTGAACAAAGACTGCTGAGCTTTGGCATAGACGATTAGGGCACGCACATCATGAGCTTATATCAAATCTTCGAAAGAAGAAACTTGCAAGAGGACTACCCTTGCTGAAGTTTGAAAAAGAAAAGGTATGTCAAGCATGCCAATATGGAAAGCAATTCAAAAGTTCATTCAAACCAAAGAAGTGCTTCTCCATTACTAGACCACTTGAGCTTTTACATCTCGATTTGTTTGGACCCATTAAGGTGGTAAGTCTTGGAGGTAAGAGTTACACATTTGTCATTATTGATGACTATTCCCGTTTTACTTGGGTTATGTTTCTCTCACAAAAAGATCATGCACTTTATGCGTTTGTCTCTTTAGTAAGAAAACTTCAAAATGAAAAAGGTTATAAAATAACAAAGATTAGGAGTGACCATGGTGGTGAATTTGATAACCTTGTCTTTAATCATTTTTGTGAAGAAAATAGGATTGAACAAACATTCTCGGCTCCTCGAACTCCTCAACAAAATGGGATAGTAGAGAGGAAGAACCGAATATTACAAGAAATGGCAAGAACAATGCTAAATGAACAATCATTGCCAACTTACTTTTGGGCTGAAGCCGTGAACACCGCATGCTATATTCTAAATAGGGTAACCATTAGGTCACAACTTGAGAAAACACCATATGAGCTTTGGCATGATAGAAAACCAAATATAAGCTACCTCAAAGCCTTTGGGTCAAAATGCTTTATATTAAAAACCAAAAGAATCACTAGGGAAATTTGATGCTAAATCTGATGTTGGTATATTCATAGGATACTCAACTAGAAGTAAAGCTTATAGAGTTTACAACAAAAGAACACTTATAGTTGAGGAATCAATACAAGTGGTAATTGATAAAATTGAGCAACTAACAATGATAACAATGATGATGCAGTTGAGGATGTGTTTTGTCAGCAGCCTAGAGATATTATTGCTAACATTCCTGAGAGGTCTGCTGAGATTGAAGAAGAGTTGCATGATGATACCGCAACTCGACATGAAACCAATTCACAAGCTGCAGCACATGCAATACCTGACAGTTCGGCATTGAAGGTGCTAAAAGGACTGTCAACCAGTGACATTATTGGAGATCCATCTAAAGGTGTAACTACAAGATCATCCTTGCACAATCTTAATTCCCATCAAGCTTTTCTCTCACAAATTGAGCCCAAAAATGTCAATGATGCCACCAATGATGAAAATTGGGTGATGGCTATATAAGAAGAGCTCAATCAATTTGAGAAAAATGATGTTTGAAAAATAGTTCCTAGACCCGCCAATTACCCAATAATTGGAACTAAATGGGTATTTAGGAACAAATTGGATGAGGCTGGAAATGTGACAAGGAACAAAGCTAGGCTTGTGGCACAAGGCTACAACCAAGAAGAAGGAATTGACTTTGATGATACTTGATAAATTGGGAAATTTACCTGGTGAATGATGCCACAACGTGGCAAGATTGTAAAGCTCTGATGCCTGCAAGACAAGAGAGAGAAAAGAAAAAAAGGACACCGGGGGTGTCCAGGGTGTGTGACCCCGGAGGTACTCCGATGCCTAAGTTAGAACTTGGCTTTTAGTTCTCAAGAGGGAGAGAGAGAGGGGAGTTGCAAATTATGTTTGCGTACCTTCACTATAGCTAGCTGGTGTGTATTTATAGGAGTAAGGAGGTCGTGTGGACCTGGACCCAGGGGGTCTTATTGCTAGCTTGGACCCAGGGGGTCTTATTGCTAGCTTGGACCCGGGAGGTCTGTTGCTATATTGGACCCAGGGGGTCTTGTTGCTATATTGGACCCATGGGGTCTTGTTGCTACATTGGACCCGGGGGGTCTTGTAGCTAGCTCGGACCCGGGGGGTCTTGTTTGAGCACATAAGGTAATTTCCTTATGTCATCACTAGCCCCCAACTCTGAGGGTTGTTCTGTAGCAATTTCTCTCAGAGTTTATTCTCTCTAAGACGTATTTTTGTGTTTCAGTTTCTTTCAAGCATTAAATCGCCTTGTCTAGCCGATTTAATCTCAATCTTCGATATGTATGAGTTTGAGAGTTGATCTTGTTGAGTTTGCGAGCTATATTTCTTAAATATAAGCTCTTCAAATGACTCATGTAAGATCTACTCGAACTCGTTGGGACTTGGGGACTCACATAGCCCCCAGTGCAAACGATCCTCTTATAAGACAGAGGTTGCATTTTTATTAAGGTCATATTAATCCCATTTTAGCTCTTTCCTTCTTTATACAACATGAACCGGATATAAAGAGGATCTCTAGAGTGGATACCTTCTTTATATGTTTTTCAGACATGCGACCTTTGTTCTTTGACTACTTGGTCTTGGTCGTACTTTATTTTAATGTGCGACCTACTTGGGCTTTATCGCCTCGATCGTCTTTTATTATGCGATCTTTTCTTTAGATCGTCTTATTTTTTGCGACTGGAATTGGCTGCATGGCCCTTTTGTCGTCTTACGACTGGAATTGGCTACATGGCCTTTTGTCGTCTTAG
>JAKUCV010000004.1:0-10905 GCA_028386065.3 Turnera subulata | reverse complement strand
ATTCTTCTTCTCCTTCAAATTTTGGTATTCCCTCATTGTAGATTACTGCATCTAACTGGGATTTTGTTAGAGCTAGTGCATCCTCCATATTAATTTGCTTAACGATTTCTTCCATTAGATCATCTTCATTCTCAGGGCCTTTAGCAGCTAATGCTTTCTTCAAATCCATGTTGGTGGTTGCCGTTATAAGCGCATGTGCTTTGGTTGAGGTTACTAAATTAGGAACTTCAATAGCCTCTGTATTGAAGCGTATCATAAATTCTCCTAACTACTCACCTGACTTTTGTTTCATCAACATGAGGGCTAATGGAGTCCTTTTGGTCTTTTTTTGACTGGAGAAGTGGGTCAAAAACTTGTCACTAAGTCCTTTGAAACTCCCTATGGAATCGGGCGTCAAAGCCATATATCACTCCCTAGCTGATTTGACTAAGGTGGTGTGAAAAGCTTTACACAGGACAGCATCTAAGTAGCCGTACATCCCCATCGTCCCTAAGTATTGTTTAAGATGATCTCCAGGGTCTGTATTACCACCGTAGTTTTCAATAGATGGGGCTTTGTACTTTTTTGGTACCGGAGCAAGTCGAACGACATCCTTCAGAGGCGAGACGCCATCCATCTCATTTCCCCTTACTTGTCGTTTCACCGATCGTAGGTGTTGTTCAACCAACTCCCTCACCCTCTTTTCTGGTAAGGTTCTCCTCTCTTTTCCTTGTTCTCCTTCACTCTCAAGCGGGGGACGTATAGAAGCGATTGCCTCTAATAGCCGCACTTCCCCGTCAGGAGTAGGACAACTAGGCTCTCTCCCAGCCATGTCTCGATGCTGCTCTCCGGCATCCCCTATTGGGTTTAATTTATGCAAACTAGCCATTATTCCATTCCTAAATTGCATAAATTATGCCCTAGTTACTGACTCAGCGCTTGGCTGGTTTGTAGGGGTAGAAGCACCTATAGTACCACCGTCAACGATGGGTATAGTTGGAGTATCTCTTATTCCATCACCTAGAGGTGTGGATTCGGTGGGAACACTTAATTGTTCTCCAGGCATGGCTTTTTGTCCAATTTCCCACAGACGGCGCCAAATGATAAATTGGGAAATTTACCTGGTGAATGATGCCACAACGTGGCAAGATTGTAAAGCTCTGATGCCTGCAAGACAAGAGAGAGAAAAGAAAAAAAGGACACCGGGGGTGTCCAGGGTGTGTGACCCCGGAGGTACTCCGATGCCTAAGTTAGAACTTGGCTTTTAGTTCTCAAGAGGGAGAGAGAGAGGGGAGTTGCAAATTATGTTTGCGTACCTTTACTATAGCTAGCTGGTGTGTATTTATAGGAGTAAGGAGGTCGTGTGGACCTGGACCCAGGGGGTCTTATTGCTAGCTTGGACCCGGGAGGTCTGTTGCTATATTGGACCCAGGGTGCTATATTGGACCCATGGGGTCTTGTTGCTAGATTGGACCCGGGGGGTCTTGTAGCTAGCTCGGACCCGAGGGGTCTTGTTTGAGCCCATAAGATAATTTCCTTATGTCATCAATACTTTTGCACCCGTTGCTCGCCTAGAGTCCATTTGGATGATACTTGCATATGCATCCCATAAGTTCTTCAAACTCTACCAAATAGATGTGAAAAGTGCCTTTCTAAATGGTGTAATCATGGAAGAGGTGTATGTGGAGCAACCTCCCGAATTTGAGGATTATGAGCATTCAAAAGATGTCTATAAGCTTAAAAAGGCTCTATATGGACTCAAACAAGCTCCAAGGGTATGGTATGATAGGTTAAGTATATTTCTTCTCTCTCAAAACTTTATTAGAGGTAAAGTTGATTCCAAACTCTTTGTGAAACACCAAAAGAATGACTTAATTATTGTGCAAATCTCTGTTGACGATATATTATTTGGTGCTACTAATGATGCTCTATGTCAAGATTTTGAAAAACTAATACATATTGAATTCGAGAAGAGCATAATGGGGGAACTAAACTTCTTTCTTGGATTCCAAATCAAACAATATGATGATGGCATCTTCATTGGTCAAACTAAATATACAAAGGAGCTACTCAAATGGTTTGGCATGTTGGACGCCAAAGTGAGCCCAACTCCTAATAGCACAATGACAAAGCTTGATAAAGATGAATCCGGTAAAGATGTGGACATTAAGAAATATAGAGGTATGATTTGGAAGTCTCCTCTATCTCACTGCATCTAGACCTGACATTATGTTTAGTGTGTGCTTATGTGCTCGCTTTCAAGCATGTCCTAAAGAATCTCATTTGAGGGCTATTAAAAGAATCTTTAAATACCTAAATGGAACAACCTCTCTAGGTCTTTAGTATCCTAAGGTTGAATCATTTAATTTAATTGGATATTCTGATGCTGACTTTGCTGGATGCATGCTTGATAGGAAGAGTACTAGTGGAACATGTCAATTTTTGGGAAATTCACTTGTGTCTTGGTCTAGTAAGAAACAAAATTTTGTTGCTACATCTACAACCGAGGCTACGTATGTAGCTACAGGGTCTTGTTGTGTACAATTACTTTGGATGAAACAAACCCTACTAGACTATGGTTTAAAGTTTAAAACTATACCTATTTTATGTGATAGTTCTTGTGCTATAAACCTAACAAAGAATCCTATTCAACACTCTAGAACAAAACACATAGAAATAAGGCACCATTTTACTAAAGACCATGTGATTAAGAAAGATATAACACATGATTTTGTCACAACCGAGAGGCAACTTACAGATATATTCACAAAGCCTTTGAAGGAAGAACAATTTGTAAAAATTCGGTTGGAACTAGGTATGTGTGGAAGCCCGTACCCCAAATTAATAAAAATAAAATAATTAAATGAAAAGAGTTACCAAAATACTCTTGAAACCCGGGGTACAAAAAAAAAACGATGCTTCGGCATACAAACATTTTCCATGAAAATGTATTAACAACGAGATCTCACAAAAGTAAAAGAGATCAACCGGCTTAACAAGTAGTAAGCCATCACGGCATCACGCCGACATAATACCACAAGGTCAACTCCGGCTAACTGCCGATATAGAGATAAATATCTATGACATCTCGAGTTATTACGCATGCAGCGGAAGATGAAAATAATAATACACAAGATAGAAAATATCATGCATATGGCCCTATGGATCCCACCAAGAGATAATGCACAACTACCTGCTGAAGTGACTGCGTCTGATCTCCGAGTCGAAGGTATAAGTGAGTCTGCACGCTAACTAAAGTCTGAAAAACAACGGTGGCGATTATGTGAGTCGCCTACTCAGTGAACATTAAAAGTCTAAATATACATGAAAGTGAAGTCATGCTCGTAGGGTGAGTAGCTCACGAGCACAAGTACAGCATACAAGCAAATCAGAATCACACACCATCACATAAATGTTTTATTGTATTATAGCTCGTATTGTTTGAGCTCAATGCGTTATCTTATTGTTATCATTATTATTATTTTTATTATTATGGGCCCTCTACTGTGAGTCAAGTCTCGGTAGCGCATCTGATCAGATCAGGGTGTGAAACCCAAATGTCGAACCTCAGAAGGGGTAGATTCTGAGGCCAAAAACCACTGATAAATCTCAAGTGGCCGCTAGCTACCTGAGGGTGCACTCAGACACACCTAACCGGTGCAAGTCTTCCAGGGGTGCACCTACATCCCCTGGGCATGCTAAACAGCATAATGTGACCCGAGGTACCCAACCCTCCTCGGGGCTACCAACCGACACCACAGTAGAATTTAGTATTTTATTCTTAATTAAACCTTTATATTTCTGTTTGAAGTACATTATGTCTTTCAGGGAAGTGTGTATGTGTCCCTGTATCATCCGGGCCTTCGGCCCATAACCACATATTATCACAAAAGTGTATTACATAGTATATAACAGTTTTTCATGTAGAATTTAGACATGTGAGTCAATCAAGCATACAATTCCAATCATCGCATGTAGCAAACAAGGCAAGTAAACAAACAAACCACACCAACATGCATTCACAAAACATATACAAAAAGACTTGTAATGTCACCTCAAAATGCGGTATATGACTTCTCCCCGATCCGAGTCTACGGCTCTCGAGATATCTCCAGTACCTGAATACCGGTACATAATATAATCACTAAACCAATTTAGGAATAAACGTGTATGTATGCTAAGGTATGTTCTAATCGAGTATCTCCCGACCCTAACTATTCGATTATAAGATTTTCGGGTCTAAGTCCAAAAGAATATTTTATCTTCCATAACTCTAACGATTACGGATCTAAGGTTCATCGGTTTAAGTTCGTTAACAATTCTCGGGCCTAAGGCCCACTAAATCCTTTAATCACAAATTCCGGGCCGTGGGCCCACTTCCTTAGATCCATAGTTACCGATTATGAAATTGGGCTTCGAGCCCGTTCTTAATGTCCGTGAATTTAGTTATCCGTGATTAGGTCCTAAGTCCGTAACTTTAAGTCCATTTAAAACCTTCTAGCTTCAAATTGAGATTATTGGGCCTGGGCTCGGTTTTTCCTAAAACCGTCCTAAAGCCATCCCGAGCCCAAGGTTAATCGGCCTAAAGTCTATTCGCGTCGGTAAGTTCTCCCGGCCACACACTCTTTTCTCTCCGCTCTCGGTAATCCACAATTCATTAAACCAATAAATATAAACGTATTTTGGTAATTAAATTCCAAAAATTAAATACATGGCATAACCGAGACAAACATAGGTAATTACCGTCTAACACTCGTAAAACGAGAAATATCGTCCGCTGGGCAGAACCCGAGCCTTCGCCGGAGCAGTGCCCGCTCGCCGGATTCCGGTCACCCTCGCTGGAACAGTAACCCGAGATGTCGGAAACGTCAACAAACTGCCAACGCCCAAAACCACAACAAGCTGTCAAAACCCCAAAACCAACAACTCACATCCCATTCTTTGAATTCATATGCACAATCGACAAAACAGATTGAGAACTACAGGAGGTCACCGGAATACTCACCGGAAAGACGAATCCGCAGAACCTGATGCCGGATCCGAGCCCCAAAGTCCCAATGGTATCGACCGAACACGCACACACACACGGCCGGATCAGTCCCACAGCAGCAACCTTCAAGCCCGCGCCGGCCAGCACTCAAATCCAGCCCTCCTTCATCGGACCCGCCACAAAAACCTCCGGACACGAACCCCTCAAACACAACACACATCCTCGGTTAACACCCCACCCGACTACAGCCACACCAGACACATCACCGTCCACCCCCACACATAGAGACAACCACCACCGGAAACAACACACAGAGCCACACGCCCGCACCGAAACAAGACAATTCCAGAATCAACAAGCTAAGAGGAAGCAAAAGAGGAGAAGGACCGAAGAGAAAAGAACTGGTGGCTTACCTCGTCGGCGTTGCAGCCGCACGCGAGTCAAGCCCAACCCTCGCTCTCGGTCCTCTTGAATTGGTCGCGACCGAATCGACCTTGGATCCACGCCGTTCAACTTGAGTGCCGGCGGTTCGGAAGAAGGGGAAGAGAAGAGTAATAGGTGATGGCGGCGGCTTCGTGTCCCTGCGACGGCGACACGGGAAAGGGAACAGAAGATGTATGGCGGCGGCGGCGGTTTTGTGAGGGGAAGGAGAGGAGAGTGTAGTGGCGGCCGACTCAGGGAAGGAGAAGAAAATGGAGGAGTGAAGGGTTTTGGATTGGAACCGAAAAGAGGAGGAGCAGAAAAAGAAATCAGAAACGGAAAAAGGGAAGGGGGATGATGGTGTTTGATGCCGTTTGCATTGTGGTGGAGTTGGTGAGTGGGGAACATGACCGTTGCAGCCGGCGGCTGCAAGGTGGAGGAGTAACGGCAGGAAACACAGAAAAGTGGGAGGAGAAAAGAAGAAAGAAAAAGAAAGTGAAGAAGGGAAGAAAAAGAGAAGGGTCGGGCTAGGTTGGCTGCCCTAGTGGACGACCCGTCGTCCGCTTAGGCGCGGTCAACCCTTGCCTGGTCAACTCTTTTTTTTTTTTTTCAAGACCCCAAAACGACGTAGTTTAAACCGAAACTACGTTATACGCCGCGTTTCATCCCGAAACTCGTTTTACGTCAGAAAAAGCTCAAAAGCGACATATTACCGCTTAAAATTAATAAATCCGAAGGGAAATAAGTTAATACCGGAAATTCGGAAATTTTCTTTATAAATCCAAAAACGGAAAACCGGGGCGTTACAGTATGTGTAACGCTCCTTAAAATTCAAACCTCTTCAGGTATGTGTTCCTAACTCTTAAAATATGTTACAAGCATTCAAAGCACACACATCACCCTAGAAAATCTGAGCTATGGTGGAGGGTAAAGTGATAAGCCTAGAGGTCTACACATTGTGGAAATCTGGTCAGAAAAGTAATCTAGACGATTTGGCATCTCAAAGACCACTGTAGTGATGGAAGAAAGATATGGATTAAAATAATAAGCACGGGTTTGACAGTGCAAGTGGGTGAAAAAGCGGCTACAGTAACTCTTGGATGGTGAGCCAGTTTGTCTACCGATAATAACCGTTACCTAGAGGTCTATTAGGTTGAGTGTTAGTGCAGCAGTACAACTCCTTATTAACCATTAGACACAAAGATCAACCTAACTCCACCACTTAAAGACTTACCTTATCCAACCTCACCTCAAACCGACTTTCTCGCCTTCACACCCACAATCAAAGCTAACCTAAATTAAATCTACGGTTACTCAAAATGGGAAGAAGCAAAACTCCTACAAAGTTTCAAAACACCGAAATCCCTGTTCTTCCTTCTCCTGCCCCAGCCGTTTCAAAGACCTCCATAACCAGAGTTACAAGACACTCAAAACCTCCACCATCGACTCCTTCCACCAAACCTCCAAATACTCTACCAAAACCTCCTAAAAAGCGAAAACACTCCTCTCCAAAGATGGCTTCCACACCTTCAAACCCACCTGAACCAATCACTGACCAAGAGGCAGCAAAAACACTTGCAAACATTACAGCCTCTACAGATGAGTTCTTATCCCAGATTCGAATTCCTCCACACCTTACTGATCCTATTGAGCAGACCAAATTCCGTGCCTTGAAAAGAAAATCAATGATTGATCACTTTGTGAAGGAACTCGAACTTGAGAAGCAGGCCAAGGTACTTGAGCTTGTTCAAAAATAACCCTCACTCATTGACCTTCCTCCTGCTGACAATCCATCCATTACCCAGAATATTTTTGAGGTTCCTCCTAACCCTACCCCTGAAAATCAACCCGAGAACCCTAGGAACTCTTCTGAGAAAACCCTCTCAGATGATGACACTCCTATAGCCCAGAAATATCCATCCAACAGAGCCAAAACCACTGCTACTAAGAAGTCCACTCGACCAGAAAAGCATATGGCATCTGCGATGCCAAAGCGGACGCTAAGGGACAGCACTCGGGTACAAAGGTTGAAGACACTTGCATCTAGAAAAGGGAAAGAAAAAGTGGTTTATGAGGTTGTTGAATCTGAGGAAGATGATGAGGATGAGGATGACGATGAAGTGATTCCTGATGTAACCCCTGAGAGAGTAACCGGGGATACACATATGGTGCCTGAGGGTGAAGAAGAAGGATCTGAGAGTGACTAATGCTATGAGCCCTCGGTCAAGCATGTCAGCAAGTCAAGAAAACTCTCCAGGTCCAAAAAGAAGGTTAAGAAGATTGTTAATGATGATGAGGAAGAGAAGAATCCCACTGGAATTGTGAGCAGTGCTTTCAAATTTCTGAAATCTGTTTCTATCCACTTTGAGGATTTGATTGGGTCTGCTGTTGTGGAAACAATAGAGCAGGCTCAACTCACCACACTAGCCACTCTTCAGGTTTCTGCTTATGAATCTTTGGTTCAGGATTTCCACACAAATATGTTACCTAAGCATGATGATATTGGTAACGTTATTGGTTTTCAAAGCACGATTTGTGGGATTTCTATCTTTGTGAATCCCAAATTGAAAAGGAAGCTGCTGAAATTGAAGAAAGGGTTTGTTAGGTACTATAACACTACCTCTGGAAATCCTGTCAATGTGCCCAACACACCTAGTGTTTCTGAGCAAAGGAAGATGTTATTTGGGCAGTCCACCAAGAAGGGTTCCTATCAGGATCTCTGTCCCGAGCATAGGTTGGTTCTTTATTTTATCACAAGAGTCTTAATTCCCAGTGGAGGACACCAGACCTTGCTCAAAACTTATGACATGTGGCTTCTGGGTTGTGTGCTGACAAACAATCCTATTGACTATGGATACATCTTCTTTCATCATCTTTGTCTCTCTGCTGCTCGACCTTGTGGAAGCCTCATCACCCTGATTGCTCTTCACTTTGGTGTGATTCCCACCAAAGCGCATCATCTGGTACTTGGTGATTCCATCTGCACTGCTACTCTTAGCAAAATACGGCTCAAAAGGAACAAACCTGGGGTGTTTTATGTAGTCAAGCCGAGCACTTCTAAGGATGCCTGTATCGAGGCTTTGACTGAGGAGATGAAGGATGTGAAGGAAGAGCTGTATGAGCTTAAATGTATGATGAAGAAAATTATGGAAATGGGAAAAGTTCAACTGGATCTGTTGGTTGCCGAGAATGCGGTTGAGACAACCGATGAAGGAGATGAGGATGATGACGGTAGTGATGATGTTGAGTCTTCTGATTCCTCGTCCGGCTGGAAATCTGCTAGTGTTTGACCTCTCATGGCTATCCAGATCTGATGCTCAATTAGGATCATGCATGTTTTATTTATGCTTGTTTATCTGTTTCCTGTACTTTGCTAGTTATAGTGGCATCTTTGGTGCCAATATGTCTTTCTGTTGTTTTCTACTTGGTTCTTGACTGGTTCTGTCTACTGTCTGTTGCTGTTATTTCTGTTGTGGCATTCTCGGTGCCAATCTGTCCACCCTAGTTGTGCTTTTTGTGATGCCAAAAGGGAGAGAGATTAGGCTGAGGGAGAGATTTAGTTTCGGGAGCATGTGGATCTGTGTTTTTTTTATCGACATGCTCATTCTCTTTTAATATAATGTGGCTTTCTAAATTTTATGTCTTCAATTTATTTTTCTGCTCCTTATGCTCTAACTGCTTGAAAGATGGACAAATTGGAAAAATATTTGATCTAGGGGGAGCATATGTTGAGGGGGAGCTTAGAATACACAAAATTCACATCTCCATATTGTTTAAGATTTGTCATCATCAAAAAGGGGGAGAATGTGAATCGGTTGATGATTAGGAAGTTGCTTAGGCCTAATTAAGTATGATTATTAACACAAGGCATGGATTAAATTGTGATATTGATTATAATATTATAATATGCCTTTTAAATATAACTTAATATGTCAATTATTATTATATAATTAAATGCACTAACTAGGTTTTGATTATGACAAATTTATACAAACCTATGTATAGCTTCTTGTGCTTCTAACCATGATTTGCAGCTCACACACAAGTTTCCCATCCGTGATCAACTCCTTGGAAGAAGAAGTGAGTGGGATTGGAGAGTGTGTTAGTGCACATGAGATGTCGCTTTCACCAAAAGACATCCATGAGACTTGATTTGTTTAATCCACATGGGGATTGGTCAAAAGAACCTAGTACACTACCATTTGTGGAATCTGAAACAATGAAAAAACTACCTTAAACAAATCAAATGTCAGCTAAATTCAAACTTCCTAGGACCAACCTAGGACTATGCTAAACAATGATATCAATGACAAAAAAGTTGCTGATAGCTGGATCTCGTGCCAAAGTGAGACGGACAACAGGCAAAGTGAACGTTGACGCTCTGGCACCTCGAAAGACAAACCAGCTGGATAGATAGGGACATGTAACGGATCTTTTGAAATTGCCACCATCCAACTTGCCTATATAATGAGATGCTGATTCAAGGAGAACCATAGAGCTGCTAAACCGAGATTCCGAATTCAAGCAAAGTTAGTGCACTTGCAGTTCTCAAAGTTAAGCAAAAGAGAGAGAGATAAACATTTTTCTTAGTTCATTCATTGAGTGATAATATTTGAAGGAAAAAGTTGTTGAACTTAGAAATATCTTCTGATTCAAAAGGTTTGTGTAAGGCAAAGCTAGGGAAAGCTTTGTGGTGAGTGTGTGAGGTTAGAGTTGAGCCTAGAGAAAAATTTGTATTATAGGTTAGTGGTTGAACCCGTGAAAAACCATAATAAGAGTGAGTTAGAAATCTCAAGGGGGATCCTTGAGTAGTGGAGGTAGTCCTGTGTGGCGAACCACTATAAATTCTGTGTCACACTTTCTCTAACCCTTTTACTCTTAGCATTTTAATTATTGTGTTCATTAGTTGTCATAAATAAAAAATTAGAGAGAAAAACAGTTTGGCATCTGTGATGCCAAATTAGGTTTTGAACAACAAAGCTCCCCCCTCTCTTAACCACTTTTGGGCCAACAACTATTACACTACTTTAGAGACAGAAACTTATTTTTTTCAAGGAGAGAACAAAAGGTAAAACAACAAGTATGTATTCAGTTTCCGAATAATTCGTTAAGTCAGAATTTATATTATTATTTGCTTAATCGCTAATCTTATCATGTTTCCTATTAATATTCTAATATGTGATAGTGAAACGTGGTTTAAATAATAATTATCTCCGTTTTGTGTATATCATATTACGTTTAGGCTTGTTGAATTTATAATGTATTATCCTTAATCATCAACAATGTAACAGCCCCAGTAATTTTTATGTTTTTACCGTCACCGTAAATTTATTTTTACAGTTAATTACTATTAAAATTAATCTTGAATAATTAATTAACGGTAATTTACGCTTCGGAATCCGAAACCGAGCACTACCCCACGCTCGGGATTTTTCTGCGGAATTTTCGGACCGAAGTTGGCATTTTTCGGGTCCAGGAATATCGAGAAAAGTCAGTATTAACCCCGAATTATCGGG
>JAKUCV010000003.1:112353-128086 GCA_028386065.3 Turnera subulata | reverse complement strand
GAAGTTGTTCTTGCTATTATTAGATCATATGAACAATCTTTTGGACAATGAGCTAGTAAATTTTGACTAGCCCGCCGAAATTTGACTGTAAATGTTGTTATTCAGGTCTCATTCAGCTATCGGTTTGGGAATGGTGCTTAGAAATTCTGCAGGACAGGTTATATTTAGCAGTAAAAAATGCATTGAAGGATCATTCACGATCCTCGAAGCTAAGATACAAGCTGGTCTCTTTGCCATACAGTTGCTCAAAGAACGCTCTACCCACAATTTCATGTGGAGTACTGATATTGTGTACAGCTAGCACAAGCTATGCATTGCATACTCCTTATTATATATCACAATAATAGAGCTTTACAACTTTTATTTAGATGTTATTCAAACTATTTCTTTTTGTGAACATTGGTCAGTCAGTTACATATTCTCATAGAGACAGTAATTGCACATTGTAAGAAGGCATTATGGTTAATTTTGATGGATTTTAATATGAATTGTGTGTGTAACGGGCACTATATATTAGGGACCCATAGTGGCTAAGGGTTCCAATGTGTTGGCGCAAGTTGGTCTTACTGATTAGTTCTTTAGTCTTTGCTTATGCGTGATCTTCAATCATGCCACTGAATGAAATTTCGGGTTCCTAGAAGGGAAAAGAATTCTTTAATGGCCAATATGAGATCAGCTTCAATTCAATAATATTCCATGAAGATTTGAAAAGATCTTTGCTTAGTTGTGTGTAATATATGTATGGGCTTAGTCCATGTACAAACTAACTTGGAAATTAAAATATATAATCTAGCATCCGAATCAGCCAATGTTCACCAGTTGGATATCACAATATATATTCCTCCAAACTAAAATGTGCCAGCATTGGAATCATCGTAATCATGCATGTGTTTTATTTATATCATTTAACTATCGCTGTACAGGTTTGAATGGAAGAAAGAGACAAGATTTTTCTAAACTAAAATAAGCTATTGCCCAATATTTAATTGCGATGCAACTCTTAGCTTTTTCGTTGTCAAATTGTAAACTTGTACTGATAAAAGCTTTTAAGGTTTTTATAATATTAATTTTGTCAAAAAGTACAAATTTTTTTAATAGGGTGGACAAACACAATGGTGAAACCTACTTCGATACATCAATTTAATCAAAGTAGGTGCGGGAGTCCATATTTTACACTTCTTACTATTCATATTTCACACTCCCCCATTAAGATATATTAAGTGGCGAAATGACAAAAATATTATATAACATGCAATTAACGTGAAGATATAGATTAGGGTGGAATCAAGTCTCTGAATTTCATATTCACGGCAAAGTATAGGTATTGGAGCCTGTTTACGATAGTCCAAAATAATTTATTAGACATTGATTTTTCTCAATCGATCTCCAGCGGAAAATTAGAGTGAATGCAAATTTTGCTAAAATTAGAGTGAATGCAAATTGATTTCAAAATGGGCTAAAATAGTGTTATCAAATCTTTTTATTAATTTTCCTTTGAAGAGTAAAGGACGGATGAGACTAAAGTCTTTTATAGAAGCAGAAAACTCCTGCTTATTGATACTCCATCCGTTTCAAATTTATATTTGGTGTCTCACTAAGACATTTTAAGATTTTAGTTTTTTCAAAACGTTATTAGATGTTTAGTTATGAGCTTATTTTTCAAATACAATCATATAATTAAATAACCCAATAATAGAGAATTTTGATAAATAAGTATTTTATAAAAATATTATCATGTAAAATTTTTAAAGGCAGGAACATATGCTGGGTACCATGTGCACCAAACTTTGAGATTAAAATAATTTAGCATCCGAACAAGCCGTTGTTTTTTTTGAACGATATGAAGATCTTCATCGGAATCATCGTAGTTGAACTCATGAATACAAAAAATAAAAAAAAATGAAATAAATTATGAATAGTTAATTATAAAATAATAAACTTTCGCACTACCAACAAAAGCTGATTCCAAGGAAATCATAACGTGAGTTATGTTTTTTTATTTAATTTATCAAAACTGTGTCACTTAATCACATACAATTTTTTCTATTTTAATGGAGTTTGGGTGTGGGCGTGAACCATTACTACTTAATCCTTTTTTTTTGACAGCTGAAACATGCTATTAGCATTAAAGGAAAAAAAAAAAAAAGAAGAAGCTCAAGCATGCTATGGTTATTGCTTATTGACACTAATATCAAAATATATACTTTTCAATTATGGTTTTGGAAGTAACCAAGAATGAAGAAGCGCAGTTTTCAAAAGGAAATGATCAATATTATTCTATAATTAAATAACCCAATATATAAGAGAAAAATTTAATAAATATATATATTATAAAAACATTATCATTTAAAATTCTCAAAGGTCAGAAATATATGCTAGGTATACCATGTGTACCAAACTTCGAAACTAAAAATAATCTAGCATCAGAACAAGCCATTGTTCACCAAAATGGGTAAGACAATCTTCATCGGAATCATCGTAGTTGAATTCATGAATACAAATAATAATAAAATGAATAAATTATGGGTAGGTAATAAGAATTACAAAGACACCACATAAGACTCGATCATCAAGTTTCTTTTATTATTTTTCTATATAAACTCTGTCAATTAATCATATACATTTTTCTATTTCAGTGGAGTGTGGGTGTGGGCGTGAACGATTAGACAGTAATTTTGCTCAATATCCTATGGAAAATTAGAGCCAACGAAATTTTTTCTAAAATTTACTACAATATTCGTTAAGTAAGCAAGTACTCAGTTATTGGATTCGTTTTCTTATAAGGTATAAATCTTGATCATCACAGGTCCAACTAATTGTAAAAGTATAACAATTAGGGTAAAAGTATAACACATGCACTTTAAAAATAAAAATTAATGCATTATTATTGTTATCATTATTATTTATCAAATAGATAATCCGATGAATTGATTTCAAAATGGGCTAAGTCTTCTGTAGAAGCAGAAAACTCTTGCTTATTTATACTCCATCCGTTTCATATAAGATTTTAGTTTTTTCAAAACGTTTGTAGATGCTTAAAATTTTTATGAGCTTATTTTTTGAATATAATCCTAAAATTAAATAACCCAAAAAGAGAAAATTTTAATAAATAAATATTTTATAAAAACATTATCATGTGAAAGTTTTAATTAAAGGCCAGGACTATATGCTAGGTAGGTCCCATGTGTACCAAACTTCAAAACTAAAAAACAATCTAGCATCCAAACATGCCATTGTTCACAAAAATGGATACGGCAATCTTCATTGGAATCATCGTAGTTGAATTCATGAACACAAATAAGTAAAATGAATAAATTATGGATATTTAATAAGATAATTCCAACTTCCAAGGCACCATATAACACTCACTCATTATGAGTTTTTTCTATGTATTAAACTGTGTCATTTAATTTGATGTTCAAAAAAAAAACTGCGTCATTTAATCACATACATACATACATTTTTTTCTATTTTAATGGAGTTTGGGTGTGGGCATGAATGATATTTCTTAATATTCAAATGGAGGGAGACTGGAGAGACTACTTATTCCTATCTGATTTCTGACAGCTGAAATATGCTTGTATAAGGCTAGCTTGTTGACACGAATTAATTAATAATGGAGATGCGGTTTCAAACATGACGAAATTTGTTGCAAGGTCCCGACAGAAACCAATAGATTTTGAGTATCCTCCTGGATAATGGAACTCACCCAAGTTTACTGGCACTCTATTTTTTTATTATGATCGTATCCATTCACAGTCAATATGCTTGTTCCAATGCTTTCTTTTTCCTTTTCCAGATGACAACTTTTTTTAGTGCACAATAAGAATGATATATTTAATCTTTCCAATCAACTAAAGCTAGCTAAAACAAAAATAATAAAAAAAAGAGTTGCTAGCTAAGATTATTCTTTTTAATTAATTATGAGGCACTCCCACACATGTTTTGGAACCTTTTGGAATAATTTTTTCTGTAAAAGAAATATTGAGAATATATATAAACTTCTTCTTTTGATAAATACATATATAAACTTCTTTTAGTAGAGTAGATCTTAATTCCAATCTTTATATATAACAAAATTCTCATTAGAAAACTCATCCATCATAATTATATGCACAATCGAGCCACCCAGAATCCTGGGCACTATAAATTTTCAGAGTAGAGTACATTCTAAGTGTTAAAACAAATTGGTATATATTTGCACGGTGCATACACAACCGAAATTGAAAGCTTTTTTTTTATCCCATAAAGTTGTACACATATTTTGAGAGTAAACTACAATTGGGAATTCAATTGATGGATAACATACACATTTAATTCAACCATAAGTCCATTTTGAGAGTAAACTATCCATTTGTTGGTGCCAAACTGAGCCCAATCCCACATAATTACTATATGTTTTCACGTGAATCATATATGACGGAGCTCAGGCACATGGATTAGATCATTTCTTTATATAATTATATATGTATTATCTCCAGCTAAGGAAGGAGAATTAAACAATTTCGGCAGTAAAGGAAATGAGTATTCACACTGCACGGGTGAGCTTATAAAAGACTGCATGCAAAAACCAAGAGAACACACACAAAACTAGCAGAACAACCTCTTCTACTAGCTAGTCTAAGCTAATTCTCTTGCACTAAAAGAGCAAAGACCCAAACTCCTTAGCAATGGCACCCCAATTTCGCCACAATGACTCCCCTAGCGCCGCGGCCGCAACCCGGCGAGCCCGGATCCTCACCAACCACCTAGTGCTCCACAATGAAGCTCCTCCATCACCTCATCCAACCACCCTCTCTCCCAATGTCTGCCTCAGCTACTCCCCACCGGAGCTCACCGAAACCATCTCTTTCGACACGAAAGAGATGCGGAGGTTATTGGATGTCCACCACATAGCCGAGAGGGAGTGGCTGACTGACTTGATAGAGGGAAATGAGCTGTTCAATCCGGTGAAGAAAGGAGGGAAGGTGTATGTGATGCCTGACCTTAACCAGCCTTTCCAGCAGCAGAGGGAGATGAACATGAAGCGGATCAAATATTTGTTTGACAAAGGTGTTCATAAAGGTTGCTACACAGAGATAGAGCCCAGTCCAGAGTCTTACTTGAGGAATTTAGCGTTACAGGAGGTTTTGAGGACATATGATCTTACTCTAGGGATTCAAATGGCCATCCACTTCTTTTTGTGGTATAGTCTATTTATACTTTTTCCTATTAATTATATATTATGTTGTTTTTCTTATTTGGATATTGTTACTTGGTGGGTTTATCATAATTGGTCTTTTTCTATTTGGATTATTACAGGGGGAGTTACATCAAATTCCTAGGGACAAAACGCCATGAGAAGTGGCTAAAAGCCACCGAAAGTTATGAAGTCATTGGTTGCCTTGCCATGTCTGAGTTGGGGCATGGAAGTAATGTATGTTGTCAAAATATTCTTAATTAATTTTGTGATATCTATTATACTTTGTCTTTGTTGACATTTTCCTCTCAATTGGATTATATTATTTTGCATTCCCAGGCACAAGGAGCTGAGACAGTGGCCACTTATGATTCAAGCACAGGAGAGTTTGTGGTCAACACTCCTTGTGAGTCTGCCCAGAAGCATATGATAGGCCTGTCCGCAAATGTAAAGAGTTTGTTTTTTTTTTTTTCATAAATTGACGATGAAATATTGACATGTTATAACATTACAAAGTAAACGGGGGGGAGGGGGAAAAATATTACTCTACACTAAAAACCAAAGGTAAAGGAGAATTAACTTAGTTGATTGGGGTTGAATGAGTACTCTCTGTCTCGAACCTCAATGGTCCCTCTTGGTTGACGTTTGGCCCGGCCTAGACTTGGAAGCCTCTCCTCAATCGGAACATCTTTTAGAAAAGCAAAAATCAAACAAGAAAAATTCACCAACTAGAACCGCCCTACAAGCACTATTAACAACTTGGGCTGCCTTCACCCCAAAATGGAAATTCACCAATAAAAAAAAAAACTACTTTGGCTGCCCATATATATAGAGATTTTGACATTAACTGTGCCTTTTCTTGCTATGATTTTGTAGTATGCCACACACGCGATGATCTTTGCACAGCTTTATACTAATGGAAGGAATCATGGAGTCCATGGATTTCTAGTCCAGATTAGAGATGGTAATGGCAAGACATGCCCTAAGGTTCGCATAGCAGATTGCGGTCTTAAAAGTGGCTTGAATGCCATTGACAATGGCCAAATCTGGTACTTAATATTTATCATTTCACACTTCCCTTCTTAATTATAGATATATAAATCTTAATGATGGTAATTAGAGTAGGGAATTTGGTATGATAATTACATACAAACTGGTTTGCAGGTTTGACAATGTGCGAATCCCCAGAGAAAACTTGTTAAATGGGGTTGCTGATGTTTTACCGGATGGGCGGTATGTGACTAAGATTGAAGACCCAAGAGAGGTGATCTATTTTCAAGATTAATTTTTTTTTTTTTGGGTTTGGCATTCGGTATCTTGAACTTTCTCCGGGCTAATCCATATTCGACCCGGATTACTGGTTATGTAGTCTCCCAATTGGAACTAATATATATGTATCTCCCTAGTGGGTTTAATTACTTAGCAAACTAAATTATATACCACTAATATTAACATTTAATTTCACTTCCATTTCACAGAGATTTGGGACACAACTGGCGCCTTTGACAATTGGTCGTGTAATTATATCCACTAGCTCAATTTTCAAAACAAAGGTGCGTACATATGTTATATCATATCTAATTAGACATTTTTAAGATGAGAAAAAACGAAATTCATATTCCTAAAAACTGAAGAGAAAACCCTTGATCATTTGTTATGATAATATAGCAAGTGGGTATATGTGAATTGGTTGGTCCGGTGTCCACCTCAATAGGTGCGGATCGAAACCCAAAATAGATTAGTCCTGTGGTGACAAGGATACTCTCAATAAGTGGTATATGCCGTTTGTACTCAACTGGATTAGGCAACTAATTAACCTAATATTTTTGATTCCTACTCTTTACAGGTTAGCTTAGCGATTGCTATAAGGTATGCACTTTCTAGGAGAGCATTTTCTGTTACACCTAATGGACCAGAGGTTTTATTGCTTGATTATCCAAGCCATCAAAGACGACTCCTACCTCTCCTTGCCAAGACGTAAGTATCCAAAAGTAATTGCTTAGTTGTTCTTCTACTTGTACATTGTATGAATTCTTGCCTCCTGCAGATATGCCATGACTTTTGCTGGAAATTGGTTGAAAGTGATCTTTACTAAAAGGGAACCCCAGTCCTACAAAACCGTGCACGTTTTCTCGGTTGCATTCAAGACTATCTTCTCCTGGCATAGCATGAGAACACTGCAGGTTCAATAGTATTCTTGCTTGGTATATAGTCTTTCTTAATTAAGTTTCATTATGCTTCATTAATATTCTTGCTTCAGGAATGCCGTGAAGCTTGTGGAGCCCAGGGCATGAAGGCCGTGAATAGGCTTGGTCTGATGGTGGCTGAAAGTGATGCCCAACTCACTTATGAAGGGGACAACAACATTCTGTTGCTGCAGGTATGTGTTTTCCATTGCTTGGGCTATTAAATATTCTTTGACAAGAGCGAGCTTTCAGGAACATTAATTATATAGACCACCAGGCTCAGCGAGCATTTACAGTATTAGTTTGTTCATGAACATTTGATCATATAAGTTGTCACAATCTATTTGTACAATAATACAGATTACAAATAATTCTTCTTCCTCAGGTCGCCAAGATACTCCTTTCAGAATTCCTTGCAGCCAAGAAGCATAATAGACCTTTACAGGTTTTCGGATTAGAACACATGAATGAACCTACCCCGGTTATTCCACCTCAGCTTTCAAGTTCTATCCTAAGGAGCAGCCAGTTCCAGGTAGTATATTTGTCACAAATTTGACCCAGTAGTACTGTCCTGTATTTGAAACTATATATGCTAACCAGTTTCTTGGTATCAGATTGCTGCATTGCGCTTGAGAGAGAGAGACCTTTTGCATCGATTTGCTTCCCAAGTGTCTCAGCATCAATTTTGGGGAGAGACTAAAGATCAAGCCATTAATCTGGTACATATAGATGCCATTCTACCACTATGCTTGCCTTTCAATAAATCTCTATAATAGCTTACATCAATTGAGGTTTGAATTCCTGACATCTGCATTACTCTAATTACAGGCTTATCATCTGTACAAAGAATTAAGCAAGGCATTTACAGACCGTATGATACTTCAACTCGCCATTGAAGCAGAGGAAGGCATCTCTGCTGGTCCCATAAAGGTAAAGAAACACAGCTCTTCTTCCTGAATAATTAATCCGGAAGTATACTTTTCGTTTATACTGGACTACTTTTCGATGTTGAAGGTGGGACTCCAACCCGAGACCTCACTCTTCTTATCTTTTCGAGAGTAGCGTACTTGATGATTAAATTAATGCGTGTGTTTACTGCAGGATGTGTTAGCTCTGGTGAGATCCTTGTATGCATTAATCTGTATTGAGGAAGATGACACATTTCTGCGATATGGGCATCTGTCAGCAGAAAATGCAGCTACAGTGAGGGAAGAAGTTACAAAGCTTTGCAGCGAATTGCGACCCCATGCACTTGCCTTGGTGAGCTCCTTCGGAATCCCGGATTCTTTTTTAGCACCCATTGCATTTGATTGGGTTGAGGCAAACTCTTGGTCTTCAGTTAGTGGAGGACACTAGCTAGCTTCCTTGTTTCTGCTGTAATGTGGTGCAATAAGTCTGAGTTGTATTTCTGTTCAAGTAAATAAAGTTGTTATCAATGATATACAATTTGGTTGCGCTTAAATGAGATTTGGAGGGTAAACTTACAAACATACTCAACGTAAAAGCTGTCCTCAGCAGGAATTGAATTGATGGAACACATACACATTAATTCAAGCCCCAACTTTAACCAGGACAACTTACATCATTAGCTACATATAACGATAATGGAGAACAAGCAATAATGTTTACGAACCAAATACACATCTGAGTAGAATAACAGTGACACGGAAGCACATCAAAGAAAAAGCTAATCTCCTGGTACATGCATGCCGTGAGTGGTTACATCTACCAAAAGGTAGGATAACCCCCTCTAGTACAAATGCACTCTCTATTTAAGCTTTAGTTATTCCAAGCAATCCGTGTACTAATGCAAAAGCCCAATGAGTCTATTGAGAGCGTAAATTATCCTTTTATTGGTGCCATTCTGAGCCTAATCCTACATAATTCTTATATTGTTTTCACGGGAATCCTGTAATGGAGCACAGGCACATGGATTAGGTCATTTCTTATATAATTACATATATTATCGCCAGAAATGAGTATCCGCACTTCACGGGTGAGCTTAAAAAAAGAGTGAACTCTTGCATGCAAAAACCAAGCAAACACACACAAAACTAGAAAAACAACCTCTTGTGCTCTAAACTACTAGTTCACTTGAACTTAAAAAAAAAAAAAAAACCTAAACTTCATTAACAATGCCACCCCACCTTTAAAACCACCTAGAACACCACAATGAAGCTCCTCCATTCCAACCACCCTCGCTTCCAATGTCTGCCTCAGCTAGCTACTCCCCACCCGATCTCACCAAAACCATATCTTTGGAGAATCGAAAGAAATGCAAACATTATTGGCTAGATAATTTACTATAGCTAAGGGAACATTATTGAAGGCATCCAATAATGTTCCCTTAGCTATAGTAAATTCTAATCAGACAAAGTAAATTATTGTGGTTGACATTATTGAAGGCATCCAACTAATTAGACAAAGTAAATTATTGTACCCTTAGCTATAGTATGAAAAAATTGGCTAGGTTTACTGTTTAAAATTTGTCCCAAAAGATGCCCATGAAAGAAATTGCCATTTTCTCGGTGGTTGGGCTTGTAAATATTGATTTGAGCTAGCTATGGGTCCTCTCCTTAAGCCAATAAATAAATAAATGTTAATATAATAATTAAAAAAAAAAACATAAACGAAAGATACGATTCTTACGAACCAACAATAGTAAATTATCGCCAATGAGGGTTAATTTAGTTGTTTGAGGTTCAGTAAGCACTCCCATTAAGTTGAGAGTTCGAACTCAATCGACTGTCTTTCTTGGTGGGTAATCTGTAAATACTCACCCTGAGGAGTCTCCCTCAACTTAAACTTTTTCTAAAAAAAAACAATAGTAAACTGTCAAATTGAACACAGAGAAAAAAAAAAAGCGCCAAAATGAATCCCTAATTTGTGTTGCATCTTCACACTCCCTTCACTTCCTCCCGCGAAGAAATAGGCCAATGCCAACCCACCGGCGACCACCATCTTCCACTCGATTGTCGCCACCAGCCCACCACCGCTTGTCTTTCTCCCATCCTCCCTCCCCCCGAAATCTCCTTCTTCTGCTGCAAAATCAAAACAAAAGGTTCGTTCCAGTGAAGTCGACGGCGAGGGCGATGAACTGAGGCGTAAGAACTCTCAACTCTCTCTTTTTTCCTTCAATTATCGCTGCCCTCGTGTTAACCCAAAGTTCATTCCAATGGCGTTGAATTTGGGTGCTTTGGCATAGAGTACAGTGGCGGAACCATTCCCAGATTCTGGCGAGACTGTGAACTCTGTTTTGTTCCGCACCCTGGGGTGTGATTACGATTTGGGTATACTGTTTCATGTAATGGAGGTTATCAATGGAAAATTAATTTCTTGGTTAAACGTGTTTTCGGTCAATCTTGGAAGGAGTGTTTTCTGGGACATGAAGAATCGTCTCCCCAGAAGTATCACAACTTTGGAGTGGGAGAACAGCTTTGTTTCTGTATACGGCGAGGACAATCCAAACTTGCTCTTCAGTATGTATGTGCCGTTAGGTGTTTTTATACTCTTTTGGGTAATGCATGTAGGTTATATGCTTAGCCATTTATTGATGTTGCAGGTGTGGCTTTGAAGTTCGGATTCTTCCTAAAATTAGGGTGACTCAGGAAGCATTCAGTAATACAAGAGATGGTGTTTGGAATCTGCAGAATGAACAGACCAAGGAGCGGACAACAGTTGCGTTTCTACGGGTTGATGATGAGCACATGAAGGTTTTTGGGAACCGTTTGAGGCAGATTCTTATGTCTTCAGGGTCAACAACTTTCACAAAATTTGTAAACAAGTGGAGCACTGCTCTCATAGGTACCTGTTAAACCTCTTGGTCAATTTCCTTTTGTATAAATGCTTAATTGAAATTTCAGTTTCTCACCAAGTTTTGTTTTGTTTCTAGGTCTGATAACTTATTTCCGCGAAGCTACTCTACATACACAAGAACTTCTGGACCTACTGATCAAATGTGAAAACAAAATTCAAACACGAATCAAGATTGGATTAAACTAAAAAATGCCAAGCCGGTATGTTTCATTGTCATGCCATTGCATTACTGTAGTTTCAGTTTTGTTGAAATGTGGTTCTTAGTATAAATATTATTTCAGGTTATCTTCTATACTTCAAAGGAAATTGGTGGGCTTGGCATGTTATCAATGGGTCATATATCGATCCCTCAGAGCGACCTTCGATATAATCAGCAGACAGATGTTGGAGTGACTGATTTTAGGAGCGGTATGAGCAATGAGGAGGACCAGCTGATTCCAAATCTGTATCGTTATATTCAGGTAAGATAAATTCGATATATTTATCTCTCAGTCCTGCATGTCTATATCTTCCTTTTTTTTCCTGAGAGTTTGCATGACTTTTCTCATCTTGTTGCTCGCTTTTCAACAGCCGTGGGAGAGTGAGTTTATAGATTCACAGAGAGTCTGGGCAGAATATGCTCTGAAGAGGCAGGAAGCTCTAGCACAGAATAGACGCCTGACCTTGGAAGATTTGGAAGTAAGTTATTATCCTCCTATTTTGTGCTATCCTCCTTTGGTGGGTATATGTTCACACATTCAACTATGTATTAGTGTTTTGAGGGTTTTTGTTGTACAACTGTCTTTTGTACGTCTTTGCACTTCAAGGGATGGAACCAGCTAACTGCTCTATAATTTGTTTTACAGGATTCGTGGGACTGAGGAATTCCGCGTATTAATACTTTGTTTCAGAAGGATCGTCATACTCTGGCATATGACAAAGGTTGGAGAGTGCGCACTGACTTCAAGCAATACCAAGTTCTGAAGCAGAATCCTTTCTGGTGAACTCACCAGAGGCATGATGGGAAGCTGTGGAACTTGAACAATTACAGAACAGACGTCATCCAGGATAGTTGTGGATGCATACATTATTTGTTGTATTTTAGTAAGTAGAACAGAAGATATGAAAAATTTCTATCGACTTTTATTTTTGTTGAAGGTTATTTATGTGATTCATTTTATTGATTTAATAAAATTTTAGTTTTTGTTATTTACTGTGTTATTTGTTCAATTATAATTCTATTAAGAATTAATTTTGTCCATATAACTATATCAAAGATAACAAAAATTGTCTCTTTATGTATGTCATGATATGAAAATAAGTTTACAAATTTTGTGCCTTATATGATGTTTAAAGGGACTATATCCAGCGGTTTCCACCACCACCCTCCGCCGCCGGCCACCGGCTTCGGCGGCGGGCCCTCGCCGGAAATTTTTTTTATGGTGATTTTTTGTCCCGGTTTCGCACCTGATAGTAAAAGGGACTATATTTGTCCTATTTGGAAGGTATTAGGAACAAAATTTGTCCCTTTAAGCTATGGTGACAAGGCTTGAATAGACAAATTGGTCAAGGCCAAAATTTGTCCCTGAATGCTATGGGGACAAATTTCAGGCCAAATGTGACTAAAAAAATTGTCACATTTGGTAGGCTTTGTTGTAGTGTTACATCAATTTAGCATAAGAAAAAAAACTTACATCAATTGAGGTTTAAATTCTTGACATCTGCATTGCTGTAATTACAGGCTTATCATCTGTACAAAGAATTAAGCAAGGCATTTTCAGAACGTATGAAACTACAACTCACCATTGAAGCAGAGGAAGGCATCTCTGCTGGTCCCATAAAAGTAAAGTAACACAACTCTCCTCCCTGAATAATTAATCCGGAAGTATACTTTTTCTTTATACTTGTCTGTTGAAGGTGGATTCGAACCCGAGGCCTCACTCCTCTTATGTACCTTGCCAAGAGTACGAATGTGATACAAGCTCATTGGTTGGAAGTACATTTGATAATTAGATTACTGAGTGTGTTTATTGTAGGAAGTGTTAGCTCTGCTGAGATCCTTCTATGCATTAATCTGTATTGAGGAAGATGAGACATTTATTCGATATGGGCACCTGTCGGCAAAACATGCAGCTACAGTGAGGGAAGAAGTTACAGAGCTTTGGAGCGAATTGCGACCCCATGCACTTGCCTTGGTTAGCTCTTTCGGAGTCCCGGACTCATTTTTAGGACCCATTGCATTCAATTGGGTTGAGGCAAACTCTTGGTTTTTACTTAGTGAAGGGCACTAGCTTCCTTGTTTCTGCTATTGTGCTGCAAAAAGTCTGAGTTGTATTTTTGTGTACCTTTTTATGTATTTTGTTGTATGATTATGCATGCTTCTACTCGACGAAGGGTATATACCCCGGTGCATCCAGTTACCATTAGACTTAACTTTTGCCTTTTGCCTAGGTCGCCCTCTCGGGTTTATTCTGTTCAATAATTTTCATCTTCAATGTTTTTGTCTTACCGACACTCAATTTTTATATGCTTAACAGGAATACACACAATGATTAGAGTATACTGTATGCAGGAATTCCTGACTTGGGTTAAACTTTTGCTGCATATATGTCTTTTAAGTTACTACAATTTTTATGAAAAAACCTGTAACTTAATAATTTACCAGATCATGAATTGGCATTCACTACTATAACGATTTCATACATCTTCTTGATCATCTTGGCATGATTAAAGCTTAATTCGAAGACTGTGTTCTTCAACTTTCTCCGTAAAATATCACCTTACAGTGCATGATCTCCAAGTTTGTGTGTGCCACGTTTAACATTTTCGACTCCCACATTAATGCAGTATTTCAGTCAATGGGTCAGCAATTAGAATCCGATTCCCTTAAGGTGAGGTCTCGGATAGTGTGATGGTAGTAAGGGGTTTGCTCCTTTCCAAAACCATTCCTCATGACATTACTTAAGCTAAACTTAGAGTATTGTTAAGCAAGAAGGTAAGTTTCGTGATTTTCTGTGCTCCACATTCTAACATATCAAAACTGTATTCTGTGCTATTTTTGTAAATAGAAGTATATATAAACTCAGTACAAGTATAGGTTGCTACTCACTTTTAGGGGGAAAAAAAAGGCCACGTTGCCTGTGTGAGGTAGGAAAGTGTATTAATTTATATATATATATATATATATAAGTTGATATATTTTTAATTTTAAAAAATTATAACCGATTTAAAAAATAATACAACCTTAATAAATATTTCAAGCCCATAATTTATAGCTGTGGCATTTCCACCATCATCTTACATTATATCATCCCCACTCATTTCTAGGGGTTAATTACGTTTGGACCCCCTAAATTCAGGTTTATTTTTCAATCGGTGCTCGAACTTTTTTTTTCATCAATTCACCACCTGAACTCCCAATTTGATGCAATTAGGTGCTTCCGTCCAATTCCGTGTAATTCTGTTTGGTGGACTAACGGAGCACATTGGATGCATGCCACGTGGCATCATCGTACCCGTTCAAATTTTTTTTTTTAGAAAAACTGAGAAATAAGTTTCTTTGTCAATTTTTTTTAATTCTTTTTTTAATTTTTGAAAAATAATGAAAATAAAAATATAAAAAAAAGAAAAAAAAGTTTCTTTAGCCATTTTTTTTGTAAAATTCTTTTCTTATTTTTGACAAAATAATGAAAAAGAAAATCTTTACATAAAAGAAAAAAAGATTTCTTTAATCACCTTTCTTTATAAAATTAATTTTTTATTTTTTAAGAAAGAATAAAAGATAAAATCTTTAGATAAAAAAATTTTATTTGCCATGATGTCTTAATTTTTTTTTTGAGAAAGAATGAAAAACAAATCCGAGCTCCGGAGAACGAAGCTCGACACCGCCTCCACGAACTACCAGGGGCGGAGTACACAGCCTGGCCGCCACTCGCGTTCGATTTGGCGAAGCCGACGACACGCGCACCGCCCGGAGGTTGGGCCAGCGACGAGCGCCGCCTCGCTAGCTCCACGAACCACCGCGTGAGGGAGATCGGATCGAGAGTGGGAGCAGCGAGTCACGAAACCCACCGCCCCAACCGTCACCGTAGCCCACCATCTTCTTCCTCCTATCACGCTCATCGCCATTGAAGGATTGCCGCCCTCCTTTTGTCGGGTCCGATGTGTGGTGCTGCTTTCGGGTTGTTATTGGTTGTTGTGTGTGTTGTGGATAATCGATTGGGGTTCTGTGCATGCTGTTCAGTTCTGTTGATGGTGGTTTTGTGATGGTGGTGAGCTGGGGTGTCCGGGTTAGTGTTGCTGGTTTGTGCGGTAGATGGGTCAGCTGCGTTTGGTGTTGTTGGTGATGTCAGTGCCAGATCTGGGTTCTGGCTAGTGCGGGATCGTTCCCGGCAGTGGTGTGTGTTATTGGTGTTTTCGTTTTTCCGGTGGTTATAGGTTCTGTGTTTTTGAACTTGATGTCTCTGGGTTGTAACAGAATTTTTCTGGTCGTTGGATCGGTGTGTCTCTGGGTTGTATGTAGTGGGGGTGGGGGAGGGGGTGGGGGTGGGGGAGGGAGGGGTGGGGACTATGG
>JAKUCV010000003.1:37552-112009 GCA_028386065.3 Turnera subulata | reverse complement strand
TATAGTTAATATAGATTTATTAGATGATGTATCATGCTAAAGCGTGGAAAAAGTTGAGATTGTTGACGGGGATGAATTAAGTGACGTGAGCGAATAAGAAATTAACACATATTCACTCTGAATTGATCCAATTTTGCAAACTTAATGGATAAATTAACCTAATTTTGCAAACAGAAACATTGAACCAAAGTGAAACTTAGGAGGCAAATTGACTTAATTTTACAAATTCAAGCATTCAATCAATTGAAAATATATACATAGGGGACAAATTAACATAGGGTGTATAACATAGGGACAAATTAACATAGGGTGTATAACATAGGTGAAATTGAGATTTTTGCCAATAAATTATGATGAAACAATAGAGTAGTAGGACACCCAGACACCCAGGATAGATCTAGATGTTCCAATAAACTATAACTTTAGCCCCAAGCACTCAAAGCCTTTCATAGGATCCCAATTAGTTGTCCAAAATTGACTTTCTTTATACCTGGATTGCTTCATAGCCAAATAATTCGATCCGTTGAAGATTTTGCCTCCCACTAGAAACATTGTTAAACAATAACAACGCATATCATGTGTGAAGAATTAAAAAGTGTATAAGCAAGTGATCATGGCCTTTAAAAAACGTAAACGTATCCTTGAATTTGATGTACCTATACAAAGCATAATTATTCAATCATGGCCAGCTAAAATTGCTTCTAGTAGCCGTATATGATTAACAATATCTCCAATATGGTAAGCTTTGATTTCCTTATACGTTTAGTATGCTTATTGATTATATAACAATATCTTTCTTAATTATCTTTATTTCTCAATGAATTAAGTTGCAAACTAATATGTCTCTTCCAAGAGTTAAAGGACTACTTTTGGCTGCATACTCAAAGAGTTATGCACTCCCTCAAATTTGACTTCCATGGCCATGTGTGAAGACTAGAAGTACGCAATTAAATAAAGATGCTTTACATCCACAAAATCTAATATAATACACACTCGTTTTATGCGCAGAGCTAATAAATATACACAAAATTGCATCTATACGTCATGCATATGCTTAGAATTCTTTTCTTAATTTTTTACATTGGAAACCCAGTCAAGTTGAAACCCATCAGTTCAAACTAGTTCATGGGGAGTTTATGACATCCCCGCTAGACCATATTCAAAGAATAAAAAATGAGCAATAAATTATGTTATACGCATATCCTTTGATGTAACCTATACGAAGCTAAATTCAATAGTCAAATAGCAAATTTTGCTTAGTTAGTTGTGGTTTAGTCCACGCTCCCAGTAGGTTGAAAAACAAGGTTTATAACCAATGTGGGTTGGTTCAAGTGGTAAGCGAGTTCTCGGGTTCAAGTCTTCGTGGATGCAGAAAATCCCCATTGAAAAACTCACCCACCATAACTAGGTGCACGATCCGGGTCGAGTTTGGAATAGTTGGAGAGAAGCTCCTGATACCGGATGGAAAACAAAAAAAAAAGAAAAACAAGGTTAGGTGGTCCCTTTGTCTCAACCAAGCTCGGATATGGGGATATGTACTTATGGTATAACTAAATAGTTGGTTAAGTTGATGAAATTGACTTAAGATCCGTTTATTAGGGGTACATCTACACAAAGCAATGCATTTAATGCCTATAAATAGCTAGCATCTACGCATGCATATATAGATAACCAAAGAAATTATCATGGATTCCTCTTTAACAAATGACTTTCACCCACTAGAACCAACAGATTTCTCACAAGAGTCCAAGAAAGTGATTGACTTCATAGCCAATTACTACACCAATGTTGAGAAGTTTCCTGTACTTAGCCAAGTGAAGCCAGGATACCTGAAAACCCTGTTGCCTGATTCTGCTCCAGTTTCTTCAGAGTCATTGGAGGACATTCTTAATGATATTACCACAAGTATCATGCCAGGGATCACTCACTGGCAGAGCCCAAACTTCTTTGCCTACTTCCCAGCAACCACGAGTACTGCTGGGTTCCTTGGAGAGATGCTTTGCTCCGGCTTCAATCTTGGAGAGACGAATACATCTCCTGCCGCGGCGGAGCTCGAAACCCTAGTTATGGATTGGATGGCTCAAATGCTTGAGCTTCCTCCTTCATTTCTGTCATCAGGAAATGGCAGCGGGGTGCTTCAGCTTAGCACCAGTGAAGCTATGGTTTGCACCCTAGCTACTGCAAGGGAAAAGGTCTTGAGAGAGAAAGGATATGAAGGGATATCAAGATTGGTAGTCTATGCATCTGATCAAACACATTCCAGTCTTCAAAAGTGTGTGGAATTGGTTGGTATTCCACCTTCCAACTTCCGCTGCCTCCCTACAACCTATTCTGATGGCTTTTCCCTAACTCCCCGAACCCTCGAGGATGCAATCGAAAAGGATATCGAATCGGGTCTCGTACCTTTCTATGTTTGTGCTACTGTTGGGACTACAGGATGTGGAGCTGTGGACCCTGTTGAGGAGCTGGGAAAAGTGGCTAGGAAATACAATCTTTGGTTCCACATTGATGCGGCTTATGGTGGTAGTGCTTGCATATGTCCTGAATTCAGACATTACTTGGACGGAGTGGAACATGCAAATTCATTTAGTATGAGTCCTCACAAATGGTTCCTTACCTATGTGGATTGTTGCTGCTTGTGGGTTCAGAATCCTGATAACTCATTAAAGGAGGGTTTGCCTACTATTGGCACTGAATATTTGATGAATGATGATGATGATAGTGAGTCAAAAGACATGGAAGACTATAAGGACTGGCAAATCGCATCCAACAAGAGATTTTTAGCTATCAAGCTTTGGGTTGTGATTCGCCGGCACGGATTGGCTACTTTTAGGTTCCATATCCGTAGTGATGTGAAGCTAGCCTCCTACTTTGAATCACTTGTAGCTAAAGATAACAGATTTGAGGTGGTGGTGCCAAGAAAATTTGCTTTGGTTTGCTTCAGGCTCAAGTCAAGTCATAGTAAGGAAGACAAGAATCAAAACCAGGAGCTCAATAAAAATTTGCTGTTAGAGGTAAACAAGAGTGGCCATGCTTTCATGATTCATGCTGTTGTTGATGGTGTCTTTTTCATACGGTGTGCAATTGGGTCTACATTAACTCAAGAATGTCATGTGGTGAGTTTGTGGAAGCTAATTCAAGAGAAGGCTACTTCAGTTCTTCTTAATTTTTCAAACTAGTTTGATACTTTTGTACACCTTCCCGCAGTCATGAGGGTGTCCCATTTGTAGAGTGCATATAATGCTTATGTGTATCATAAGAAGTTTATAGATACACCACTAAGAATACATTTTGAAAAAAAAAAGAAAATAATATGGGGAGGAGTTTGGGATGAAGAATTTCAGTATATCAAAAGAAGAAATATTGATGAAAATAATAAGGGATGGAAGTATTGGGTAACGTTTGCTCTGTTTGCACACTTTTCGAAATATTCAATTTAGGGGGTAAGGGGCATTTTTGAGGTATACCTTAAATTCTTTTTGTCCAATTATGTACCTGGAGTTAGATTATAAAATCATTCCTAAGCTCTTCAAACCTTCAACCTCGTCCATATGCAAGGGGGCTAAACCATTGAACTAACTATTTTCTTATGACATTTCCCTTATAACATAGTATAAGATTGCAGACGGATCCGCCCCTGCTAAGGCTTTCACTTGAAAGAAGGAAGTAGCGTATAAAGATCATTCGTGAAACCTCATTATCTATCAGCATAATTCAGCTACTCTAAAAACGCCTTTTACCCATTCGTCGTATTCATTTCAAGTTGTTAATGTCTTTCCAAAGGCATAAGATGGTGTAAATGGCTTCTCTTGAAGGGTATTGGTATTTTTTTTTTGCCATTTGACAATGACCATGCTCAAGGGATTTAGATAAAAAAAAATACACTGATATCAGACTTCATTTTATTTAGGACACATTATGTTAGAAGATATTATTGTTGCGAAGAAAGGGTTGACAATATAACACCCATGGGTTAGAATAGCTTAGCAGATTGCAGTTTGTTCTAATTTAATCAAGGGATCTCAAGTGTAACTCTTGAGAACAAAACATCCTATGGGCTAGAGTGTTGTTAACTTCTTGATTTGGAATAGTTTAGGCCCATTGATAGCTTTTTGGAGTGGGCTGGCTTAGAAAAAAAGTTTAGGCATTCTCCTTCTGTTCACTTATGATATTTCGAACTTCTATTTTTTAAAAAAAAGTATAGAATTTTTTAAAAATACCTTATGCTTCATGAAATATAAAAATATAAAATTTTATATAATTATTTTTGAAAAAACTTGTTTACAATATGACCATTAATTTGTGCTTCCCGTGCTTCCGCATTTGCTATCTAATTTCTAACGTCAAACAAACTATTACTACCTCTTGCTTTTCCCATACAAGAAAGCAGAAACTTTTTATAAAAGCAGCAAAGATCCAAAGGACAAGATAAATAATTTGTTTCGCCGAATCTCATGGAGATTTGATTCATTGTATTTGATATTGTTACATATTTCATTTAATTATCATATTCTCAGTTGAGACTGGGAGTCGCCCGAAAATTGGGGAGACAATACGCGAGGTCAAATGAGTTCCATACGCGTGACCAGGACACCACTCAGTAATCCAAAATCTCGAGGTATTAGGTACATGGGTCCACTTCACTTATATATTACTCACTTGGCCTCTTTCTTTTCGATGTGGGATATACATCACTCACTTATTCCAACAATCTCCCCCTCAAGTGTGAGACTCTTCCGTATCGGACCACGGGCCTACTCCCCTTTCAACAGAAACATTTCAGAAACTTTTCGCAACATCACCAAGAGCCCACTCTTCCACCAAGCCCGTTTAAGGAGCACGCGTCTGCCGATGCTCCAAGAGCTAATTCATCGGGAGCTACGACTTACCACTTCACTTAGGCCGGGGGCCCACAGCCACTCAGAAGCATGCGCCTGCCGATACCCACTCTTATCCGGAGCCACGCCTTACAACTCCACCGGTGCTCGGACCAAGAGCCTAGCCGCTCTTCTTTCCACATGGGGGCAGTAACCACGAGAGCATCACCATGTCGCGAACCATTCCGTCCCAGTCGAACCATCGGCTCCGCTACCACGTGTTGAGACTGGAGTCGCCCGAAAATCAGGGAGACAATCCCAAAACCTCAAAGTATTAGGTACATGGGTCTAGTTCACTTATATATTACTCACTTGGCCTGTCTCTTTCCGAGGTGGGATACACCACTCACACTTGTATTCTAACAATCTCCCGCTCGAGTGTGAGACTCTTCCATATCGGACATCGGGCCTACTCCCCCTTCAACGGAAACATTTCAGAAACTTTTCGCAATATCACCAAGAGCCCACTCTTCCACCAAGCCCGTTCCAGGAGCACGCGTCTGCCGAAGCTCCAATAGCTCATTTCATCGGGAGCCACGACTTACAACTTCACTTAGGCCGAGGGCCCACAACCACGCATCGCAAACCATTCCGTCCCAGCTGAACCATCGGCTTCACTACCACGTGTTGAAACCGGGAGTCGTCCGAAAATCGAGGAGACAATACGCGAGACCCAAGTGAGTTCCATACGTATGACGAGGATACCACTCTGTAACCCAAAACCTCAAGGTATTAAGTACATGGGTCCATTTCACTTATATATTTACTCACTTGGCGTCTTACTTTCCGATGTGGGATACACCACTCACACTTATTTTCCAACATTCTCAATCTTTGCTTAATCATAGAAAATTAGCTATAATTTAAGTGGTACTAGACGCCTAAGGTCTCGAGTTAATATACTTCAATATCCAGAAAAGATTTGATGATGTGATCAATCCAGGTATCTTGATTTTTAAAATAATATTTAGCTAATTACTGCCAAAAGGAATGATGCTAGAATCATGTAAGTATCCTTCTTTTAGCAATTTTTTTGGACGATTGACTATGGGACTAATAATCTAGCTAATCACTACCAAAAAGAATGGTGCTCCTCATCATAGGACCAATACGCATTTAATCTTCCAAAGTGAAATAGACTTTGTTCGTCCATATATATTTGAAATAGAATAGTAAAATTTGCATTTAATTTTCCGAAATTACACATAACTTGATATATATATATATATATATATATATATATATATTTATTCAAGATTTACGAAACTCAATTGTACATAAATCAATGCGATCTTTCCAGATTTTCCCTGGCCATGTGAGAAGCACATATGTTAGAAAAATAAAGAGGTCTATTTTTGATTTTTATTTGATAAAACAAGGTCTAGTTTTGATTTGCTGTATAATTTGATGGCGTAGAGACTACCTTACGAATATCCACACTATCCAAAAAAATTAAATAATACACATGCATCTGGAGCCGAGCTAAAAAAATATAAACAATAAGAGGATACGTGTAAGTGTGATTGCGTATTTAAAGTCAACTTTTGCATCCAATTTATTTTGGTTTCCCACCTTTGCCCCGACTAATTCGGTTCGATCCGGATCGCACATCTAAGTATGATGAGTGAGTGTCTCAATAAAACTTTACTACATACACGAAGACTCAAATACGAGGCCTCACTAATTAAGCAGAACCGAGCGGCATCCTATTTACTTACCTTTGGGAAAATATATAATAAAAACTATTTTATTTTTTTTAGGGGTGAGAAATAATTAATTTGGATTCACATATTTTTTGAGTCAATAATGAGTGTAATGTTTTCAGTAATGTATTCTCAATATATAATGTAATAAGAATTAATCCAAGCCAAAACTTAGGTTTAACGATATTGAGTTCTTAATAAGGAACCTACAATCTATCTTTCAAAAAAAAAAAAAGAAGAACCTACAATCTAATTACTAAATTGAATGCTTTTTGGCAACCTCAGCAAGGAGGGAGGAAGGTGCAATGGACGTGACCATTTGGTTTTGCTATATATCAACTAACCATCACAACTCATTGAGATCCCAAGACATTTTAAGTCTTGCAAGAGAGGTAAGGAATATTTTTTGATGCATTCTCAAACATGCTCTCCCTCTAATTCATATTAAATCTTCGGCGGATTATGATGCATATAAAAAGTTCCAAAAGTTGATGTGTTAACTTAAAAATTAATGTATTTCCCTGGCCATGTGAGAAGCACAGAAGATCCTTCAATTTGTTGAAAAATAAAGTGGGAGACAACTTTTCCAATATCACACAATATCCAATATAATAATGCCCATGCATTTGGAGGGGATTGCCTCTTAGTGATTGCCAACTCAAAGTCAACTATTAGTGTCCTACTTATTCGTTTTTGGCAGAAACGTTATCATAAAACTAAACCAAAACTTTGTTTAAAGAATACCGAGCTCCTTTCCGTTTAGACTAACAATACTTTTTTTTCCTAGCCAAGCATATATGAACACTTATATATCCCTTACGTAGAAGCAATTTGATACTTTGACAAAACAATCTATTCATTGAACCGAACAAAGTTGGATTGAACCAAAGTAAATTACAAGCTAGTTTCAGTTGCATTTATAAGTTTAACAAATCTAGCTAATAGTTAGCATATATGAACACTTATAGATAATCCCTTACGTAAAAGCAGTTTGATACTTTGACAAAACCATCTATTCATTGAACCGAATTAACAAAGTTTGATTGAACCAAGTAAATTACAAGCTAGTTTCAGTTGCATTATAGTTTCCATCTCTATTATAAAAAGGAGCAAAAAGAGCTATGAAGAACTAAAGCCCTTTGACAACAACATTTGTAACCAAAAAGGCATTCATCCTCCTAACCTCAAAAAAAAAAAAAAAAAACAAAAAAGCCATTCATCCTTCCAAAAGTAAGAACAAAGAAAAAAAAGGAAACATCAACCCTCCACACACAATCATCATTACATAGTAATTCCACTTCACCACACCATATATATCACATGAACCCACAAGAAGAAGCTTGAGCCATGGTCATCTCCTTCCCATTCTGAAGGAAAAAAAAAACAACTGGCTACTTTCCTCGAGCTTTCTTGGAGCAGAAAGAAAAATGGGAAAGCAGTTGGCCATCATCGGAGCCGGAGTTAGTGGACTTGCAGCTTGTAAATATGCTTTGGAGAGAGGCTTTAGTCCAATTGTGTTTGAAGCTGATGATTCCCTTGGGGGTGTGTGGGTTCACACTCTAGAAACCACAAAGCTCCAAGACCCCAAAGACAACTACCAATTTTCTGATTTTCCATGGCCTAGCTGGGTAAAGGAGGTTCATCCCAGTAGCAGCCAAGTTGTGGAGTACTTGGAATCTTATGCAAAGCATTTTGGAATCTTCCCTCACATAAGATTCAACTCCAAAGTTATTGGTATAGACTATATTGGAGAGTCTTGCGAAGAGATAGAGTCATGGGAATTCTGGGGTGGAAAAGGAAAGCCCTTTGGCTCCCAAGGGAAATGGCACATCAAAGTTCAAAACGTTAAAAGTTGCACCTTTGAGGTATGTTTCTCTTAGCTTCAGATGCATGAAATGTAGGGTGAGGGTAATAGTTCATGTCTCATTTTGTTAGAGCATAAAGCCAATAACAATGTCTCATCAATCAGCTTAAGCTTTGAAATGGTCACTTAACATGGTAGCGAAACTATAAAAACCGAACCTTCGGTTGTCCAAATCCCAACTATTCACTTTGAAAACAGAAGAAGGAATTCTTTTGCTAGTTATGATGTTACTCAGCCTTTAAGTAACTGAGTTAATTCCTTTCTCTGCCTTGAAAACTATGTTGCCAGGTGTACGAAGCTGAGTTTGTTGTACTTTGTATTGGGCAATTCAGTGGTGTCCCATACATTCCTGAGTTTCCTCCAAATAAAGGTCCCCAAGTGTTTAAGGGAAAGGTAACACATTCTATGGACTACAGCAATATGGACAACAGGATTGCTCGAGAATTCATCAAAGGCAAGAGGGTCGCAGTAGTTGGTTCCCACAAGTCCGCACTGGACATAGCCATGGAATGTGCCAATATGAATAGTAAGATCACAATGCAAGTCATATGTTTAGATTACTATATGAATAGCCATGGGGGTAGACTAATTAGATTTTACTATATGTTTTTACATTTTCTCAGGAGTTGACTACCCTTGCACACTCATCCAAAGGACACCTACTTGGTTTGTCCCAATTGAATCCTTATTGGAATCCATGATCGGTTTCTTATATTTAAATCGCTTCTCAGAATTCATGTCTCATAAGCCTGGAGAGTCAGTTCTGCTCAGCATTTTAGCCACTATGCTTTCCCCCTTGGTAATTGATCATGTATTACAAATTACTTCTTTTTTGGTTTTGGTCCATCTTTTTCTATATTAGTTAATGCTAAAGGTGGAACTCGAACTCGAGGTATTTTCTGCTTACTTTGCAAGAGTACCAATGAGATACAAAGCGGTCTATTGATAAATTATTCTACTTCTAATTATTTCATTGACTTTGCTGTTCAGGGATGGGCAATTTCCAAACTCACCGAGGCCTACCTTAGGTGGAACTATCCATTGAAGAAATATGGAATGCTGCCCAAAACAAGCTTCATACAACATTTGGCACAATGTCAAATGGCGGCTTTACCTAATAAATTCTATGACAGAGTAGAAGAAGGAAGCATCATTATTAAGAACTCCCCAAGTTTTTCCTTTTGTGAGACAGGTTTGATAACAGAAGGTGATAATCAGAGGGTAGACACCGATATTGTGATCCTTGCCACAGGATTCAAGACCGATGAGAAGCTTAAAAATATTTTTCAGTCCCCAGTTTTTCAAGAATGGATATTGGGTTCACCCACCAGTGCTATCCCCCTCTACAGGTCTTGCTGGCTCTTCTCATTGATTAACAATATAAGTCAGTTTTAAGATCTTTGTTTTGTTTTAAATGTTCTTTTTCTTTTGTGGCAGACAAATACTTCATCCTCGGATTCCGCAACTGGCTGTGGTAGGATATGTAGACAGCTTCACAACTGTTCTTTCATCTGAAATAAAGAGCCAATGGTTGATGCAATTCTTGGATGGCAAAATTGAGCTGCCTTGTGTAAGAGAAATGGAAAAGGAAGCCACAATGTGGGGGGATCACATCAAACAGACTACTGGAAAGTACTTTAGAAGGTCTTGCATCAAAAGCGCAAACATATGGTACACTGACCAACTCTGCAGAGACATGGGATGCAACCCCAGAAGGAAAAAAGGATTCTTGGAGGACTTGTTTGTACCGTATGGACCAACAGACTATGCAAACCTCCTTCCTAAGCAAGGAAATAATTGGAACAAACAGAAATCTTTGTGATATGAATTTTGGTTACACTTGGGAACAGGGATGAACAAAAGTGGTGGTGACCAAATGTTATTAAAACCTAACCGGACTGGGTGTTTAATCCGGCTAAACCGATCAAGAATCGGACCAAATCTGGTCAATGCTTTTAGTTTAAATAAAATTGTTAACTTGTAGTTCACCCTCGGTCATATATGCCAACCCGAATAACCTCAAGCTTACTCTTCTAGTAAGATATTGGCCTAAACCTCCACTTCCGATCTTCCAAATGTTAAGAAGTTGGCATTGTACTTAGACAGCTTACAAAGTTATTGGAAATGTAGTCTCTCCGCTATTAAATTATACCGCGAGCAAGAAACATAGTCACAATGTTGAGTATTGGTTCATGCAAACCAATGCGCAGCAGTTGGTGAGAGTAGTGCTTCGGTACATACCAGTACGTTATTCGTTTTCTGTTGCCAATCCGGTATACGGAGCTTTGTCTCGGCTAATCCGGATTTGATTGGAGTCGTACACTTGGTTGTGGGGCTGAGCCTCCCAATGGAAATTTTCAGCATACACGAGCGCTCGAACCCGAAATCTCACTTAAACGGAACCAAGTCTCTTACCACTTGGGCCAACCCTACATTGTAAGACCAAAAAATTCTAACTACACCAAAATTGAATAAGCTATATATGTAACTCTGAAACAGTTTTAATCAACTCCAGGCTATACAAGGTACCACGTAGCAAACTAGCTAGCGAACCGGAGAAGTATATCCTCATGATACCGATTTCTTCAAAGGTAGCTTACTGGGGGAGTATAATAATATGTGCTTCTCGCATGGCCAGTGGGAATCCGTATCTGGAAAGATAATATTACTTAATATTAACTAAGAACTTCAACTAACCCGGTTATATATATTATTGCATATGCGAGAGATTGGGCTTGGATCACATGGCAACTTTGTCTTTCTCCAGAAGATGCCGCGTTCTCTGGCCTTTTTTATGCATAAAGCCATACAGCTTCTTTTAGGTGAAAGTCAATAACTTTATATGCTCTAAGTCTCATTATGTAACCCAAAACAAGAATTAATTATTCTGTGAGTCAAAAGCTAGACCTCTTTATTTTACAACAATAGAATATATATGTACCTCTCACATGGTCAAGAAAGATCCAATCTGAAAGGAGGTCATATATTAAGTGTAACTTAAAACTTCATTATTGGCTTTGTCTTATATCTATTAGTGGTGGTGTCTATATCATTGTGGTGGTGCCGTGAGGTTGTGCCAAGCCTCCTTTCACTTACTTAATAGTTTTTTCATTGACTTAGTGCTATCCTGGAAATACATGGCTGCAGGTTTAATTGCAAGGACATTTTGCTAATGTAAATTTTGATTTCTTGCTTCTAATTATCAGAAATCCAGATGAATGATTTTGGAAAAAAAGAAAATTTCAGAATCAAGGATTAATTAGGTGCTTTTGAATTCAAACTTGGCAAGTTTAAGCTTTTGATATAACCTTCAACATTAGTGTGCTATAGCTCCAACAAGCCGTGTTTTCCATAATTTGGATACTGTAATTAGTGGTTTAAGAATTTGTAAAGTTATGGTCGAGGAAATAGAATGTACTTCTCATCATTTCTTGCAATTGGAACACTACCAATCTTTAATCCGTTACTATGTTTACTTACAGCGTACATCAGTGACAGAACTGTGAAAATTGTTATGGACTTCTTTACGTACTTAACCGACGCCTTAAGTTACTCCCGAGTAGAGAAAGTCCTGACAGAAAGGCACTAAAATGGGGTTTTACCAGGCGAAGCTCCTATCCCCAAAGGTGCCGGTCTTCTAAGAAAGAGGGTGTGTCCGATACATGATTGGTTAATGACGATTCTTTTGAAAATTTTTTAAATGCTTTTGTTATGGTTTCCGCTAAAGAAATATTTTCTTACGGTTTCCTTATTGCCGGTTACCGTAAGAAGACTTTTGTGGCTTTCTTACAGATGTCTGCGTAATAAAACCGTAACAACTGTCCTAAGAATAATTTCCAACACCATTCCTCATGTCATCGTAATTACAAGGGTTAAGCACCTTTTTGGGTCCTCGGGTTTCGCGTTTGTCCTATTCCTGTACCCGTGAGTTTTTCTGTCCCTTTTAGGTACCCCGGGTTTCAGTTTGTGGCTCTTTCCTATACCTCGGGCAGCCCGGCCGATGACGTGGCCAGTTGCCCGGGCAGACCTAACACGTGGCACTCTCCTATTGGTCCACGTCGGAAAAAAGGGGCCCACCGTTTCCCTCAGATTTTTTTCCCCGAAAATTCGAAAATTAATTTTCCTAATTTGTAAAGTCCTTATCGACTGGTTGGACAGATTTTTCACCGGTTCGCCTCGCCATAGCAACTCAACCCCATCAACCCACTTCAATTTAAACAAACCCATTTGTCCCTTCTTTCTTTCTACCTCCACACATCTCCCCTCCCCCCAAATAAAACGCTACCTTTTTGAAAGAACCCTAATTTTTCCCTCTCCCCTTGAATCATGTCTTCTCATTCTTCTTCTTCTTCGTCCATCAAATCGGTGTTGCGCCATCCGAAGCAACAATCAGCAAAACGAATTACGTCGGTGGGGAAGCAGAAGCCGGACTTTGGTTATGTAGGGGTCAACATTCTCTGTTTTGCGGATTGAGAAGTGGTAGGTGGATATCATGGACCGATGACCATCCTGGGGTGAGGTTCCACAAATGCAATGTATGTAAGTTCTTTTGCTTTATTGATGCAACTGAAGGCTGGGCAGCAGAAGTGATTAGAGGGTTGCGTGATAGGGAAAGGGAGTTGCACGTTGCGAATCAGGAGTTGGAAACTGAGTTACATGAGCATATGATCAATGGTGAGGCTCTAATTGGTCGCGTTGATGAATTGGAGTCCGAAAATGGTGAAAATTGAAGGCTGAAATCAGTGAATTAAAGGCTGAAAATAGTGAATTGAAGGCCTAAAATTTACGCCTTGCTGAGGAACGTGATGCACTATCACCGGAGTCAAGAAAGTTGCAGGCTCAAATTACAATGTATGAGAGGGAGAAGAAGAATTTTCGTTGTAAAATTGGTGCAGTAGTGGTCGCAATTTGCTTTGTCTGGCATTTCTTTCGTTGTATGTTAGATTGAACTGCAGTACTCCTCTTTGTAGGTGAATGGTTGTTTGGTGTTTGTTGTTTTGCCTGAATGAATGGTTGGGTTGAATGTAATCGCCCTGTTTGTAGGTGAATGGTTGTTTGGTGTTTGTTGTTTTGCCTGAATGAATGGTTGGGTTGAATGTAATCACCCTGTTTATAGGTGAATTGTTGTTTGGTGTTTGTTGTTTTTCCCCAATTCAATTGTGTTGTACTTCAGTTTGAATTGACAAATTGCACAACCCAGTGCAGAAGCTAAGTAGCCAATGCACTTAAGACAAGTTGGCAAATTGGCGAATGCACAGCCATTAAGTAACTTCTATGTTGAAGAGAAGAATTGCAAATTGGATACATGGATATAAAGAAAAGGATAATTTAAGTGAGTGAACATCAACATCGCCAATAACATTTATCATGAACACAAATATCGTCACAAACATTAAACATGATCATCAATGTTCATAAATAGAAAACATCAAACATAAACATTCGAGCTAAATGTATAATAATGTCATAACGATACATTTAGCATTGTGTCACTGGCTTCATCATAATCCCCAAAACACTGAGTTATTCACAGCACTAACTTCTTCACTTCTTCCTTGTTGATCTTGTGACTACCCCACTGCTGCTGCTTCCTGTATCAGCTTTTGGCCTTTTGGTACATCTGCCAAAGGCAACTGAACTGGAACTGATCTCACTTTGACTCCTTGTTCGACGAGTGGGATTTGCAGTGGGAGGTTTGCGCCTTGACTGCTGTCCAATTTGTGGATTGAGTTGGGTTTCTTCACTCCCAACATGTGGTGGTTGTTCAAGATTGGAAGTTACACCAGCACCTCTGCCACTTCCTCTGCCACCACCTCCGCCTCGACCTCTGCCACCAGCAACATTTCTATCACCAGCACCAACTTGATCGACAGTTGAAGTTTGGGTTTGCGGACTTTGGCCCTGGTCGAGATAACATCAACAACAGCAAGAATAACAGTAAGCCATTGATGAAGTGAAATAAATTGAAATTGTAATGCGAGTAAGCTTAGAGAGCAATGTTACATTGTCCACAGTTGAGGCTTGTGTAGTACTCTGTGGCCTCATGTGCTCTGGATTAGCATCATTTGGCACTTCAGTTCGGTTCTATAACCAAGTTACTCGAATTTGAGAAGCTGATACCGAGGTCAACATACAAAAATTTCAGGTAGAAAGATACATTACCTTGCTGTTTTTAGGACAAGCCCGACTATTGTGTTTTGCCTTTGAGCATAAAGTGCAATTTTGCTTCCTTTTAGGCCTGATTGGGTTGTTCCCTCCCTTTCGCCTCTCCTTCTCCCAAATTTCGTCATCCCTTTTAGTTTTCGGCCTACCTGGCATTTTTGGAACAACTGGTGGTTTCAATGCAAGCTTCCCAGTTTTCGGCCAAAATTTCTTCCCACCAACTGTTTGCATCGTATATTGGTAAGCCTTTTCAAACATCTCTATGGTGTACCAGTGGCTTACATAGTCCTTTATCGGTAACTTCTCATGTTCAAGCACGCATATGGCATGAGGACATGGAATTCCAGACACATCCCATCCCCTGCAACTGCATGTTAATTCCTTAAGCTTCACAACATATTGCTCCCCTCCGCTGACAACTTCATATCCACCATCCCCGTTAAAATCCACATGGAACTTGGAAGCAATGTCACTGTTATCTTCTATTTTGTTCCAAATCCTTTTCCCCACACCATCCCTAAAGAAGCCTTGCTTCCCATTCTTTCTCTGACCTAGTCGAGTCATTACTTGCTTCCTAATCATTTCCAACATGGTGATGATGCTCTTGTACCTTGCTTCTATAATCCAGGCATTGAAGGCCTCAGACATATTGTTGTCTACAGCATCACACTTGGATTCTGTGTTGAAGAAGCACCTACACCAGACTGTTGGGTTAACATGCAAAAAATCCTTCTTCGCGCCTTCTGCTAACTGCTCCATCTTCTCAATCTCCTCATTGAAATCCGGCTCACATGTTGCCTTGCACGCTTTCCAGAACAGCATGTGTAACTCATCCTCCTTCAATGTCTTCCTCCATTTGGCAAATATATGCCTTGCACAATGCCTATGTTGTACATTTGGCATACACTCGTATATTGCTGCAGCGAGCCCCTATAATTAAAGAAACAAGCAGAATAAGAAGGTTTCTACAATGCACAGAGTAAGAACCCTTAGATTCAAATTAAAAAATGAAAGTTACCTTCTGTTGGTCACTAATGAATGTCCACCCATTCCCTCTTCCATAATCATTGTTTAGGACGTGCATCAGGGCGAGTAAGAAATCTTTCCAAGTTTCCTTCCTCTCAAAGTTCACCACAGCCCAGACGATGGGATACATCTGGTTATTTGCATCCCATCCAACTGCTGACAGTAGCTGGCCTTTGAAAGGTTCCTTCTAAAAGCACCCATCAATTCCAATCACGCTTCTGCATCCCTCAATGAACCCTTTTTTCACTGCATCGAAGCAGATATACATGGAGACAAACAATCCACTGTCTGTTGACACAAGATCCACACTGCTACCTGGGTTTGATTGTCTCAACGCTTCAGCATAATCCTCCAAACTAGCGAATTCAGCAGCCACATCTCCATTGAAAAATTTCCGCACTTCAGTTTTTGCATTGTTGCACTGGTTACGGGACACAACAAACCTTAACTTCTCTTTTACATCTGCCTGCATCTCCCTCACACTCATTTTCAAGGTAAATTTTCCCTTTGTTTGGAAGAAGTAATCACCCAAAGAATGGTAAGTGATTCGTGAATTCTTAGAAGAAAATCCAACACAAGAATGCACTGTAGGAGGACTCTTCACAGTCCATCTTCCATCAGTCCCAAGTCTGGAAACATACAAACGCCATATGCAGTTGGGTTTTTTGCAACTAGCTGTGTACTTGAACTTGGAATCCTTGAAAACATAAACAATAATCAAAGATAGATACATGGAAAGGAAATGCAGGAAAACAGACAACCTATCATTGAAACACATACCTTATCCACCTTGAAGTCTTTCCTCTCAACCACTGAATGTTTTCTCATAGCATCATTAATTTCCACCTTGTTAACAAACACCATACCTTTCTGGAAATATGGCTTCTGAGCCTTGCTATCATACTTCACTGTCTTCGATTTAGTTCTCTCTGCTGCATCCACACCCTCGGCATCGTCTTCTTCTTCTACATTTTTGTAGCTGCCTTGCTCATCTGAGTCATAGTATAGGTTGTCTTCAAGAGGTACATTAATACCCTCACCCTCACCCTCATGTACCTCTTGTGGTACATTAATACCCTCACCCTCCTGCACCTCATGTCGGTCATTAATACCCTGACCCTCATTCCTCACTTCTCCATTCACACCCACATCTTCTACCATATTTACCCCACTGCCATCAACAGGAATATTTCCCAAACTACCCTCAACAGATTCTTCACAAGAGGGACCACCAACATTTTCCACATTATCTGCAACCAACTTTCCTTTTCCCTTGTGATTTTCCCTATACTGTGCCTCCACTTTTCTTTTGTTTTCAATAAAAGAAAGCAGCTCCTCATCATCACTTAGGTATTTTGTGTGCACCCAAACTTCATCTCGCGGCATGTGGTACTCATCATTGTCTGCATTTCCATTTCCATTCCTTGCATCTTCATTTACAGTAAGCATATCTCCAGGTACTTCATTCTCGGCAACTTCATTCCTTGCATCTTGCTTTCCAGCAAGCATATCTCCAGTAACTTCATTCTCAGCATCTCCATCCTCTGCGCCTTCTTCTTCACTTGAAACAAAAGTGACAACTACTACATCACTGTCTTCACTAACTGATTCTCCATCTTCATCTCTGTCTTCACTAACTGATTATCCATCTTCATCACTGTCTTCATTCTCCCCTTCTACACTGGCTTCATGAATTGGCTCTTTATTCCCTGCTCCAACACGTTGGCCTTTCTTATTATACCCGAACCTCTGACATGCCTCAACAGGAGTTTCACGAAGCAATAGATGCACAGTATCTCCATGCTGAATATATATGTCAATCACATCATACTTACTAGCAGCATCCAGTAAGCCCATAATACTGTCATCTCCCATTCTAACCACCTTCATAGCAGTATGTAAGCACATCCTGGGAACATAATACCAAACATCTTCAATCTTCAAATGCCCATTCATTTTACAACCATTAAGCAACACCATAAGATCCAACTCATCAGCCACAGTATACTCTTCAAATACATGACCCCTAACATATTCTGTGGAATTATGTGTCCTGTTAAATGCCCCCCCGATATGAAATTTCAATAACACCTCACGCTGACCCATTTGCACCTACACAGAAACTACACAAATAGCACTAAACATTACAACCTGTTCGTTGAGGAAACCCTAAGCGAAAGAAGTAAACATTACAATGGATAATTCGAATTGAAATAAACAGAACATATACAATGCCTACATGTGATACTACATACTGCCATTATACGGTACCGTATGTGACTGTAGAATACAGAGGCAAGGTACACGACAGGGGCAAGGGTTGTTTTAGGAAAATGCATTTCTTAAAGAAATAAAATCTGACCACATTTGCATAAAGAATATCTGAGCTTGACCAGAATCGACTCTGACCACAACTTTCCACTTGCATGGCACACTTAAAAAAACAACATACCTTCTTTCGCTATTGCCTCCCCCGACAACTTTGTCGCAGCCACAGCCAACCTTTCTTCAACCTTCTTCCGCCTTATCTTCCTTCCTTCTTTCGCTTTGGGTTCGCTTTGGGTTCCACACATGCAGCTTCGGAAATTGACTTTTGGAAATCGAGGGCTCGTCGGACTTTAGCTCTTCATTATATGGGGAAGAGATTTAGGGTTGCGAAGAGGGGGAAATCATTTTGGGGGTGCGACATTAGGTTGGGGAAATCGCTTTATGGCTTGGGAGAACGGATTAGGGGAGCGACATTAGGTTGGGGAAATGGCGTGGAAATGAATTGAGGGGAGAAGAGGGAATTAGGGGTATTCAAATCGGGGGAATTGCATTGGGGGAATTTGAATTGGGGAAATGGCTCCACCCTGTTCCTTTTAATTCAAACCGAGCTGGTATGGCGGGCGAACCGGTGAAAAATCGGTCCAACCAATCGGTAAGGACTTTAAAAATTAGGAAAATGAATTTTTGAATTGTCGAGGAAAAAAATCTGAGGGAAACGGTGGGCCCCATTTTTTCCGACGTGGACCAATAAGAGAGTGCCACGTGTCAGGTCTGCCCTGGCAACTGGCCACGTCATCGGCCGGGCTGCCCGAGGTATAGGAAAGAGCCACAAACTGAAACTCGGGGTACCTAAAAGGGACAGAAAAACTCGCGGGTACAGGAATAGGACAAACGCAAAACCCGAAGACCCAAAAAGGTGCTTAACCCGTAACTATAATCAACAGATGGAGAATTAAGTCACACAGCCCACGGCTCTATGATTGATAGAGAAATAATACAGATACAGATTGTAAACGTAATTTCTAAAATGTATGATTATGATCCAAATTAACCAAGTAAATCAATTTATTCATGATGAGATCTAAACTCAACTCAATACAACAAATTAAAGGAAAACAAACATAATCTCCAACAATCTGCTTACAAGGAAAGAATCGATAGACATAGACATTGAACCAAGATGTCTAATTAAGCAGTAGTTGGTGGGTTATTCAACATAGTGTCAAGCTCCTTTTGGAATCGTTCTACTGCAAGTGATGGCAAGCTAAGTGAAGCCACCATCCCTCTTCCTCCTTCCTTATCAGTATATGGCATAAGATAGCTGCATCCAGGGAACTCTCCGGATCCGGCGTCCGCCGAGCCACCGGAGACTGCATGACCCCACCCGAAATCGAACGCCAAGACCCATGAATGTTTTATATCCGACACCCCAAAGGTTCTTTCGGTTATGAAATGAGGCCTGCCTTCGGTGACCATCAAAGAAGCCACAGAGCGGACGTAGTCTTGAGAGAATTGTCCCTTAGCCTTTTGCACCAACTCTAATGCATACTCAATTGGGTTTTGGGTTAGCTCTCCTGCTGTGGTTAGTGCCACTGGCAAGACAAAGGCATTACCATAGTATCCTATTGGCAATGGAGGGTTTTTGAACTTGTTACGTGCATTGACAACGCACATTACACGCACTTCTTGGTCAGGATCCAGCTGGAGAGCAATAGTGCGACATTTCCATAGGCATGCAGTTAGTATTTCAAATGAGGTGAATTGCTTTCCTTGGGGGACAAGACTCTTTAGGGTTGCTACTTCTTTTGCGCCAAAGGCAAATGAGCGATCAACCAATTCTCCGAGATGTTCATGATGAATCTCGGAATTCGGGGCAGTGTCTACGTACTCTAGATGTTGGTAAGTCACCTTTGGTGGGTCACTGGCACTAAGAAGATGCCTTTCCCATACTGGTAAGATTGAAGGTGCTTCTGCTCCACGGGAGATTTCACTCACCCCATACACGAATTGAGCCAGGCCTTGGCCATCAACCATAGCATGGTTGTAGCGAATGCCAAGGGAGAATCCACCACATTTCAGGCGTGTAACCTTTTCAATTATGAAGAAAGAAAGACAAACCATAATGTCTTTAATTAAAATTGAAGCACAAGAGCAAATCTAAAGAAAGAATTTAATGAAATAGAGGTCTCGGGTTCGAGTAGCACCTTCAACATCGACGAGTATAAAAAAAGAAGAAAAAAAGGTAGAGACGATCACTAACCTGCACAACAAGTAGAGGGGAATTTAGTGTGTTCTTAGAGCCAGGAACATCATAGAGAAGCTCATCCATGCAAGGGTAAGGAGGCTGAGGTGTGCCTCCCAATTGTTCAAGAGTAACTTCTGCATCTGCCTCAGTAAACAAGATACCTTCACCATTGCATTCCACCATCAGCTTTCCGTTTTCCCCTTCCCTTAGCCGACCGGCTAGTGGGTAGTAGAACACTAGTGTTTTAACCATTGCCTCCCTGATGATCTTAACTGGGTCCTTGCCTTCCATTGAGGGATTGTTACGGAAAAATACTATGCATCTCACGAAGGATCTCAAACCCTCCTGGTCATCAATGTCTGATAAGTTCTTGAACTCATGAGGAGTAGGCTTTTCGGGCAGGAGCAGCTCAGGTTCACGTCTGTGAACCTTGAACACAAGGGAGGAGGAGGAGGACGATGGTGGTGGTAGTAATGCCATGGAGTACTGTTCTGATGATCACCAAAATGTGGAGAATGGGATTTAAATATTTTCTTTTTCACTTTTTTGAAGTGTATGGAATGGTAGATTTATATATGCACCAATAGGACATATGATCACAAGCTTGCAAAATAAAATAAGCTAGTTCCTGATCCTTGTGATTGTAGTTAACTATCGTCCTTAACATTAAATTATTGCTGTACAATCCTGAAGAGAGTAAAGAGACAAACTAAGTCTTTACGACTTTGGGTGCATATTGTATTATACTTGTGGCGTGGCTACACTTAAAAATTTAAAATTGGAAAAAAAATTAAAATTTTTAAAATTCTGAAAAATAGAGAAAAATAATTTTAAATTACCTACTACAAAATATAGGAATATGGAAATTTTGAAATAAAAAATTGTAAAATAACGTTTTTTAAATATGAAAAGTACAATGTAACTCCCAAGCCAACAGTTTTTTCTATTTCCATTTTGTATCTGGAGTTTTATCCCGACTAGTCCGAATTCAACCCGACACCTGATGAGTTTTCGAAGAAACATAAAAATCTCTTGCCGATATGCTGATATATATTTACAATTAATATGATCTTTCTAGACTGGATTTCCTTGGCCATGTGAGAATTGCAGATTGTTTTTGTCGAAACATAGAGAGGTCTACTTTGGTTTCGCATTACACATATAATAGTAGACATGCGATTTGAACGGAGCTAAAAAAATATCCACAAGGGGTGGGTGTTTACTGATTGCTTACTCAAAGATCAAAGTCAACTCTTGGCATGTGTCCTTGCTTTGGAACCAAATATATTCCATAAAGTATGGGACGATGTGGATGGATCAATAAGTTTTGATGATAACATAATCTATACTGATACATGGATAATATATATGTACTATGTAACTCCCATGCCAGCAGATTGCTTAAATATTCATTAGTGGGTCTCCAAAGAATGTGATCGTTAATCTCTGGCGGATATATATTTACAATTAATATGATCTTTTGAGATTGGATTTTCCTGGCCATGTGAGAAGCACAGACTCTTTTGTTGATAAAAACAAAGAGGTCTAGTTTTGATTCGCATTACACGTATCTACAATAATAATAGATCATGCGATTTGAGACGACGTGGATGGATTGATAAATTTTGAGGATATATAACATTTTTTTGATATGGATGCTTGGGCCATTTTGACAATTACAACAACTGCACCAGTTGCAATGATACAGATGGTGTCTTATTTTTTCTTATTCAAGTGTCTATTTTCAAGTTTTGACTAATCATAACCTTTATTACCGATCAATTCTCAAAAACAAAACAAAAAAAAAAAAGAAAACCTTTATTATCCCTTGTTAACCATAATTAGTTTGGGTACTAATGCGGCCCGAGCATATAGAAGGTGGCCTGGTCGAAAATACTTGGAGCTCAAAAGTTCAGCCCACACATGTTGAGAGTCCAAGCTTGTTCAGTATTTTTCCAGGTGCAATATGTTGTTTACTCAATCCACTACACAAAACATACATGGGCGTTTGAGAAGCAAGTAGGTGAACCATAGGTCTCTAAGGTAAAAGTAAAAAATATTTTGTTGTTGGTTGAGTATTCAGAGCTTTAACCACACTAAACAGTTCCTATCCGGATTGCTTACCTAGCTTGTGGTGGATGAATCTCTTAATGGAGATTTTTTTTATCATATACAAGGACTCTAAATTTACGAGTCCTCGTGTATATAAAAAATTGTTAATAGAAGACTCAACCACTATAACTACGACCAAAGTCGAATCTGGATTAATCAGAGCAAAGTTCTAGATACCGGATGAAAAAAAAAAAAAAACCTCTGAATCTGAAAATTGCAGAAACAAATAGCTTACCAATTTAGTTTTTGTGTTGTAAAAAAATCTCAGCATCTTGTAAGGTCTCATATTTACAATAAATTACCCAGTTAATCCCAATTCTATTAGTGACCACTAAAAAGCAAGCACTTATATATAACACACGTCCTGATCCCAACAAGCTTATGTAACATAATACCAGAAATCAAAAGGGTTACCATTTTTTGATAATATATGATTTAAAGAGGCTCTTCAACAAGGTTGTCTTCACCAGCAGCTTCCACAACATTTTCTCTACAATGATCAGTTCAACACACTTCCTACACTGTTTTCATCGAAATATATCACATCCCTATAATGTATAGCATTGTGCAGAATCCTGTCAGAATCAGGAATATCAATAAATTAATTATTGGCACGCCATAGGCAATGCCTGTAAACAAAACTTCTGTTCAAATCAATGTTAGTTGTTCTTACTAATTTGAAAAGTTTTGAAAGCGAATTCAACCCAACCATCAGGTTGGAATTCGATCCCTTTCTTGTGCGAAAAAATGTAATGTTGGGAGGGCGGCTCCTAATAATGGATCCAACAGTGTCTGATTCTAGATTAGTTGATTTTCTGAACTTTAAGAGTCGGGTCGGATACTAAGAGAAACCGAGAAAAAATAAAAGAAAAAAGAAGATAGAGACTCAACCTAGTCAACTGGGTAGTTGGACTCCACCTTGTCAGCGTGGTTTCTGAGTGATTATTGTATATAAAGCTTATTTCATGTTTCGGTTTTTAATTTGATTTGCATTCTTCTTGCTTCACTGAAATCTCCTTATAAATATCCTATTATTCTGAAGGCAGACTTCAACCAGAGAGAGTGAGAGAGAGATGGCTACTCAAGAGACAATTCCTGTGTATTATCCCATGGTCAAGGGAAATGGAGAGCACAGCTATTCTCAGAATTCGGGCCTCCAGGTATACATTACTGTTTGCAGGATTCAATTTCCAGCAATTCAACACAAAAGAAAGGAGCAATCAATTCATTGATACATAACTTTGTTATGAATGGTTGTAGAAATATATATATGCATGCACAAGTATTTTCATAGCAACAATGATCATTAATATGTATTGTTGATAATTGCAGAGAGGGGTAGTGGAAGCTGCCAAAGTATTTGTGAATTCAGCAATTGAAGATATACTGGAATTCAGCAGCAATTCCTCAGGAACCTGTAATAGTACTTTTGCAATAGCAGATTTTGGTTGTTCTACTGGATCTAACACTCTCATTGCAACACGAAACATCATCGAAGCAGTCAAGAAAAAACATCAGTCTCAATACCCCAAACATCCTCCATTAGAGTTCCAAGTACTCTTCAATGATCATGTCAACAATGACTTCAACACCCTCTTCAGAAACTTTCCTCCCTGTCAGGAATTTTTTGCGGCAGGAGTGCCCGGTAGCTTCCACTACCGGCTGTTCCCTAAGGCTAGTCTCCATCTCGGGCACTCCTCTTGTGCGCTGCATTGGCTCTCCAAGGTCCCTGATGAGGTCCTGGATGTTAATTCTCCGGCATGGAACAAGGACAGCGTCTATTGTTCGAGACTCTCGAAAGAAGTAACCAAAGCCTATACTGCTCAGTTCCAGAATGATGTGGAGAGATTTCTGAATGCAAGGGCCCAAGAAGTTGTGGAAGGTGGGTTGTTGGTTCTCACAATAGCAGGTGATACAGAGAGAACCATATCTTCCCAAACTCATGGCAGCAGTGTGCTCAAAGACAGCCTCGGATCTTGTCTTAAGGACATGGCACAAGAGGTAAGACTAAGTACATAACCCCCCTCTCATTTCATTTCTTTATTCCAAAGAGAAGTGCAAGAAATGAACATTACATTTTGTTAAAACCGGGATACACCACTCATACTTGGCCTCTTTCATTCCGATGTGGCATACACCGCTCATAGTTGTATTCCAACACATTTTAAACAGGGACTAATTGCTCAAGAGAAAGTAGAGGCTTTCAATATACCAACATTCAATCCAACCATCCAGGAGATGGAAGCAGTGTTGCAGAGAAATGAATATTTTAGCGTCGAGAGAATTGAATCATCACTGGCAGCCGATACTGTGCCCCTTGTCGGTCCAGCCCTTTTAAAACCCCTCTCGAAGTTAATGAGAGCCACCTTCGGGGAACTCATGAGCGAACATTTTGGGGACGACATTGTTGATTCTGTGTTTGAACGTTACCCCAATAAACTCTCTGAAAATCTCTACGCCTTGAAAGACAAGCAAAAGAATCTTAACATATTCGTCGTACTCAAGCGAAATTCTTTCAAGGCCTAGTTGTGCTTCTTAAACTACAGAAAGAATGTTTTACTAATGATTTGTATGCATATACGTACATGTTGTCTTGTTGATGTGCTGCTGCCTTCCGTTCAATAAAATGCTGGGCTGTTGAGAGTTTGCCACTGATGCTGGACATCCACCTTGCTGCTTCAATAGTTGAATGTCGTTTCAGTCATGTGTTTAGAGAATGTAAATGAAAGTCAGGTCCTTGTGCATCAATTGTTGTACTTATCTAGATATCGGTCTGCACCTGTTTGTTTGTAGGATGATGTTTGTTCTTCAACATGGGGTTTGATTAAATGAAATAGTATGATGTTCCCTTCAAACTATTCTTAGTTATACTCGTACCATTACGAAATCACTCAACCATACTGCTCCATCCTTACATAATCTCAGGATCTCACCCATTCCTATTCCTAGTCAACACTCCAGAGTAGTTTGCAGCTCCAATTCCTGTGTGATTTTTATCAACTTGTGATGGGTGGCCCTTCCAACATTACACACTCTTTACACAAATGGAGGATTAAACTGGACCTCACTTAAAGAACGCTAACAAGCTTACTGTAGTCAACAATATTATCTTAATAATCGAATTGAAGGATGTGATATTATTCTTACCTCTTGGGCCATGTCCCGGAGACAGTACCCTAAGACAGCAATCATCATTGTTTGTACCATGACAAGTTTGAGAACAAACAGTTCTCTTTGGTAGGCCAGTTTGTGCAGATTCCCGTCAGAATCAGGAATTTCAGTAAACTAATTAATTGGTACACCACAGGCAATGCCTGCAAACAAAACTTCTGCTCAAATCAATGCCAACTTTTTTTGATACTAGAAGAGTATCTCCCCGTCGACACAAGACTAATCTCTCCCGGCTTCGATCGGCACCTTTTTAAGGTGGGCACCCTACCAACTGTGCATGCTCCATTCATATCACCAAGATTTGAACCATGGTTGATGCTTAAGGGACCCCAGCCCTTCTCCACTGGGACCAACACAAGTTGGTTCAAATCAGTGCCAATTACTTTATCTTTTTATCCGATGATTTGAACCGGCATATAGAAATTTTCATTAATTTCCACTTTGATGTCAATGTTGTTATTCTCACTTTGTACTTTAATTTATAATTGTTCATACTTGTTTGAATGTTTCAAGAGCGAAATTCAACCTAACCACAGGTTCAATCCCTCTCTTGTCCAATTCTTGTTAAAAAAAAAAAAAGAAGCAGATAGAGACTAAACCTAGTCAACTGTGACTAGCGTTTTAAAAAAAAACGTAGTCAACTGTGACCCTGTAGAGCTTCTTTCAGGTTTATGTTTTGAATTTAGTTTGCATTTTTACGTAACATAAATCTCCTTACAAGTACCCTATTATTTGGAAGGCAGATTTCAATCACAGAGAGAGAGATGGCAACTAAAGAGACCACTCTTATTTCCTATCCCATGGCAGGGGGAGAAGGAGAGCATAGCTATTCTCAGAATTCCAACTTCCAGGTACTGATGTTAGCAGGATTCAGTTCCCAGCTATTCAACACTATTAGAACAACAACAGAACAATAGGTTTATCTGCCTCTCAATTCCTTGATTGTTTCTCTTCCTTAACTTTCTTGTGCTTGTGATCTGTAAGCAATAGAGACATGCACATGCACATTTCATAGCAACAAAGATAGTTAGGGAATACAAACTGTTTTCTTACAGAGTGAAAGCAGCTCATGCCATGACTAGAGTTTATACCGAATGATAAATAATCTGTTATTGACAATTGCAGAGAGGGATAGTGGAAGCTGCCAAAGTATTTGTGAATTTAGCGATTGAAGATATGCTGGAATTCAGCAGCATTTCCTCAAGAACCTGTAATAATACATTCGTAATAGCAGATTTTGGTTGTTCTACTGGATCCAACACTCTCATTGCAACCCAAAACATCATCAAAGCCGTCAAGCAAAAACATCAGTCTCAATGCCCAAATCATCCTCCACTAGAGTTCCAACTTTTCTTCAATGATCATGTCAACAATGACTTCAACACTCTCTTCAGAAACCTCCCTCCCTCTCGCGAATTCTTCGCTGCAGGAGTCCCTGGAAGCTTCTACAACCGGCTGTTCCCGAAGGCCAGTCTCCATCTGGGGCACTCCTCTTCTGCACTACATTGGCTCTCCAAGGTCCCTGACGAGGTCATGGATGTTAGTTCTCCGGCATGGAATAAGGATAGCATCTATTGTTCCGGAGTCTCGAAAGAAGTAACCAAAGCCTATGTTGCTCAGTTTCAGAATGACATGGAGAGATTTCTGAATGCAAGGGCCCAAGAAGTTGTAGGTGGAGGCTTGTTGCTTCTCACAGTGGCAGGTCAAACAGAGAGAAGCATCCCTTCTCAAACTTATGGTAGTCTGATGTATGACATCCTCGGATCTTGTCTTGCAGAGATGGTCCAAGAGGTAAGACTGCATAACCCCTCACTTTCATTTCATTAGTATCCGGAAGAGAAATTCAAGAAATGAACATGCAAAGAGCAAATTCAAGTGATTAGAAAAACCATTTCTAGGATTTCAACAACTTAAACTTTTGGGTTGAGTTGGTCTGACCAAACAGTACAGTCTCTGCAGGTACTAATTAGTAAAAGGTAGATTGGAGGCTTACAATATATAGAAAACCTATTTAAGAGGTTGAGCTGGTCCTTTTTTAACAAAGATAACATCTACAATTTGCATTACATTTTAAACAGGGACTAATTACTCAGGATAAACTAGAGGCTTTCAACATACCAACATACAATCCAACCATCAAGGAGATGGAAGCATTGCTGCAGAGAAATGCATATTTTAGCGTCGAGAGAATCGAATCATCGCCGGCAGCCGATATGGTGCCCCTTATGGGTTCATCCCTTATACAGCCCCTTTCAAAGTTAATGAGAGCTGCCTTCGGAGAGCTCATCATCGAACATTTTGGGGACAACATTGTTGATTCTGTGTTTGAACGTTACCCCAAGAAACTCTCTGAAATTCTCCACGACTTGAAAGACAAACAGAAGAATCTTAACATATTCGTCGTACTCAAGCGGAATTCTTCCAAGGCCTAGTTGTGCTTCTTAAACTGCAGAAAGAGTGTTTCACTAATGTCTTGTATGCATACGTACACGTCTGTCTCTTGTTGATGTGCTTGTTGCCTTCAATTCAATAAAATGCTCGGCTGTTGAGAGTTTGCAACTGATGCTGGACATCCGCTCCCTTGCTGCTTCAATAGTTGAGTGTGGTTTCAGTCAATGTGTTTAGAGAATTTAAAAATTGTTAGCCTGACTTTCTTGCAAAGTCAGGTCTCTGTGCATCATTTGTTGTACTTATCTAGATACACCTATGTCGGTCTGCACCTGTTTGTTTGTAGGATGATGTTAGTTCTTCAATATTGGTACGCCACAGGCAATGCCTGTAAACAAAACTTCTGCTGAAATCAATACCAGTTACTTTATTTCTTTGTACGATATTATGATCTGAACAGAGATATAGAAATTTTCATTTCCACTTTGATGTCAATGGCATTATTCTCACTTTGTACTTAATTTATAATTGTTCGTTCATACTAGTTTGAATGTTTCAAGAGCGAAATTCAACCTAACCAACAGGTTCAATCCCTCTATTGTCCAATTCTTGAAAAAAAAAAAATGAAGAAGAAGATAGAGACTCAACCTAGTCAACTGTGACTAGCATTAAAAAAAAATAATAATCAACTGTGGCCCTCCAGAGCTTCTTTCAGGTTTATGTTTTAAATTTGGTTTGCATTTTTACCTCACATAATTCTCCTTACAAGTACCCTATTATTTTGAAGGCAGACTTCATTCACAGAGAGAGAGATGGCAACTAAAGATACAATTCCTATGTCTTATCCCATGGCAGGGGGAGATGGAGAGCACAGCTATTCTCAGAATTCTAACTTCCAGGTACTGATGTTAGCAGGATTCAATTTCCAGCTATTCAACACTACTAGACCAACAACAGAATAGTAGGTTTATCTGGCTCTCAATTCCTTGATTGTATCTCTTCCTTAACTTTGTTATGCTTGTGATCTGTTAATTAGAAATAGATACATGCACAGGTACTTTTTCATAGCAACAAACATAGTTAGGGATTATAAAATGTTTTCTCAGAGTGAAAGTAGCTCATGCCGTGACTAGAGTTTATACAAAATGGTCAATAATTTGTTATTGACAATTGCAGAGAGGGATAGTGCAAGCTGCCAAGCTACTGGTGAATTCAGCAATTGAAGATATGCTGGAATTCAGCTATTCCTCAGGAACTTGTAATAATACTTTTGTCATAGCAGATTTTGGTTGTTCTACTGGATCCAACACTCTCATTGCAACCCAAAACATCATTGAAGCTGTAAAGCACAAATATCATTCTCAATACCCGAATCATCCTCTATTAGAGTTCCAACTTTTCTTCAATGATCATGTCAACAATGACTTCAATACTCTCTTCAGAAACTTCCCTCCCTCTCGCGAATTCTTCGCTGCAGGAGTCCCCGGTAGCTTCTACAACCGGCTGTTCCCGAAAGCCAGTCTCCATCTGGGGCACTCCTCTTCTGCACTGCATTGGCTCTCCAAGGTCCCTGACGAGGTCATCGATGTTAATTCTCCGGCATGGAATAAGGATAGCATCTATTGTTCCGGAGTCTCGAAAGAAGTAACCAAAGCCTATGTTGCTCAGTTTCAGAATGACATGGAGAGATTTCTGAATGCAAGGGGCCAAGAAGTTGCGAGTGGAGGCTTGTTGCTTCTCACAGTAGCAGGTCATACAGAGAGAACAATCTCTTCTCAAACTTATGGTAGTATGATGTATGACATCCTCGGATCTTGTCTTGCAGAGATGGTCGAAGAGGTAAGACTACATAACCCCTCCCTTTCATTTCATTATCCTGATGAGAAATTCAAGAAATGAACATGCTAGGAGCAAAGATAACATCTGGAATATGCATTACATTTTAAACAGGGACTAATTAGTGAAGAGAAACTAGAGGCTTTCAACATACCAACATACAATCCAACCATCCAGGATATGGAAGCAGTGTTGCAGAGGAATGCATACTTTAGCGCGGAGAGAATCTCATCACTGACAGGCGATCCAAAGCCTTCTGTCAGTCCATCCATTGTACAACCCCTTTCGAAGTTAACGAGAGCTGCCTTCGAGGAACTCATCAGACAACATTTTGGGGAAGACATTGTTGATTCTGTATTTGAACGTTACCCCAAGAAACTCTCTGAAAACCTGCACAAGTACAGAGACACACAAAGGAATCTTAACATCTTCATCGTGCTCAAGCGGAACTCTTGCGAGGCCTAGTTGTGCTTCTTAATTAGATTGCAAGAAGAATGTTTTACTTTGATTTGATTAGTATGCATACATGCATGTCTCTTGTTTGTTGATGTAGTGTTGCCTTCCATTCAATAAAGTGCTCTGCTCTTGTTTCCAGGCTCTGAATCTTTTAACTTATTATTGAATGTAAAGTCTCATATATATGCAACCTCGAAATAAACTAGTCCTAATTATACAATCTCATACTCGTAAAATTTATAATTACTTCCATCCTTATAGAATCTCAGGATCTTTCATATTCGTGGTGAATTGGATTTATTTATGTACCGCCTCCTAAAAACTACTCTTTACAATGCTCCCACCAATGGGCTTACACTTCTCGTCCCCATGTGCCACAAATTGGCCACATTTTCATTTTCTCTACCAGAAATTTATTCCATATTGATCACTGGTGGAATTATAGACAATTGCAATCAAAATAAAGAATAGATATTCTTATTAAAAGATATTCTTATTAAAAGATTGTGGAATAGATATAACAAACTTCCTTAGCTGATCAAGGCAAGACCATGTGGTCTCAGTGGCGTAAGACATTACATTAGAGACCATAAAAATTAACATTCATACCAGAGTAGCTTGCAGCTCCAATTCCCTGTGTGATTTTGACGGTTGTGTGCCCCTCCCAACATTATTCTTTACATAATTCGAGGATTATACAAGGGATCTTACTTAAAGAATGCAATTAAACTTCCTACTGCTCATACCAATGGACTTATAGCGCATAAGTACTCTTGTGTAAGAAATAAGAGGGGCAAAATATCGGATTATAAAATATAATATTTCTAAGTTCCAACTTATCTGTTGTTTATAGATAAGGAAGAAACATCAAGGCCTACATTTGCAATACAAAAGTAACATTTATTGTAAGAGGTAGGAGGGAGGCAATATTTGTCTATGTATGCGTAGGGCGGCAACAAGAAATTTGTCTCCTTTTTCACCTCAACAAAAACACACAAGCATGCAACTTTATTAGATGGGACAAAGCAGTTACACATCAAACACAAATTTAACATTAATTACAAAACAGCAAAACAAAAATTTGCCCTAATATCAGAACATCTTGCGCTTGAGTACAACGAAAATGTTAGCAGGTTTTGCTTTCTCTGNCCTTTTTTTCACCAAGTGGATGCACGGAAAAGCTTCCGCAAACCTTTCCATTTGTCTATCATTATAGACAAGACTCTCCATTTTCTCTCTGTAATTTCAATTTTTCCTGTTTCCATTTTGTATCCGGAGTTTTATCCCGACTAGTCCGAATTCAACCCGACACCTGGTGGGTTTTCAAAGAAACATAAAAATCTCTTGCCGATATGCTGATATATATTTACAATTAATATGATCTTTCTAGACTGGATTTCCTTGGCCATGTGAGAATTGCAGATTGTTTTTGTCGCAACATAGGGAGGTCTACTTTGGTTTCGCATTACACATATAATAATAGACATGCGATTTGAACGGAGCTAAAAAAATATCCACAAGGGGTGGGTGTTTACTGATTGCTTACTCAAAGATCAAAAGTCAACTCTTGGCATGTGTCCTTGCTTTGGAACCAAATATATTCCATAAAGTATGGGACGATGTGGATGGATCAATAAGTTTTGATGATAACATAATTTATACGGATACTTGGATAATATATATGTACTATGTAACTCCCATGCCAGCAGATTGCTTAAATATTCATTAGTGGGTCTCCAAAGAATGTGATCGTTAATCTCTGGCGGATATATATTTACAATTAATATGATCTTTTGAGATTGGATTTCCTTGGCCATGTGAGAAGCGCAGATTCTTTTGTTGATAAAAACAAAGAGGTCTAGTTTTGATTCGCATTACACGTATCTACAATAATAATAAATCATGCGATTTGAGACGACGTGGATGGATTGATAAATTTTGAGGATATATAACATTTTTTTTGATATGGATGCTTGGGCCATTTTGACAATTACAACAACTGCACCAGTTGCAATGATACAGATGGTGTCTTATTTTTTCTTATTCAAGTGTCTATTTTCAAGTTTTGACTAATCATAACCTTTATTACCGATCAATTCTCAAAAACAAAACAAAAAAAAAAGAAAACCTTTATTATCCCTTGTTAACCATAATAAGTTTGGGTACTAATGCGGCCCGAGCATATAGAAGGTGGCCTGGTCGAAAATACTTGGAGCTCAAAAGTTCAGCCCACACATGTTGAGAGTCCAAGCTTGTTCAGTATTTTTCCAGGTGCAATATGTTGTTTACTCAATCCACTACACAAAACATACATGGGCGTTTGAGTAGCAAGTAGGTGAACCATAGGTCTCTAAGGTAAAAGTAAAAAAAATTTGTTGTTGGTTGAGTATTCAGAGCTTTAACCACACTAAACAGATCCGATCCGGATTGCTCACCTAGCTTGTGGTGGATGAATCTCTTAATGGAAATTTTTTTATCATATGCAAGGACTCTAAATTTACAAATCCTCGTGTATATAAAAAATTGTTAATAGAAGACTCGCCCACTATAACCACGACCTAAGTCGAATCTGGATTAATCAGAGCAAAATTCTAGATACCGGATGAAAAATAAAAAAAAAAACTCTGAATCTGAAAATTGCAGAAACAAATAGCTTACCAATTTAGTTTTTGTGTTGTAAAAAAATCTCACCATCTTGTAAGGTCTCATATTTACAATAAATTACCCAGTTAATCCCAATTCTATTAGTGACCACTAAAAAGCAAGCACTTATATATAACACACGTCCTGATCCGAACAAACTTATGTAACACAATACCAGAAATCAAAAGGGTTACCATTTTTTGATAATATATGATTTAAAGAGTCTCTTCAACAAGGTTGTCTTCACCAGCAGCTTCCACAACATTTTCTCTACAATGATCAGTTCAACACACTTCCTACATTGTTTTCATCGAAATATATCACATCCCTATAATGTATAGCATTGTGCAGAATCCTGTCAGAATCAGGAATATCAATAAATTAATTATTGGCACGCCATAGGCAATGCCTGTAAACAAAACTTCTGTTCAAATCAATGTTAGTTGTTCTTAATAATTTGAAAAATTTTGAAAGCGAATTCAACCCAACCATCAGGTTGGAATTCGATCCCTTTCTTGTGCGAAAAAATGTAATGTTGGGAGGGCGGTTCCTAATAATGGATCCGACAGTGTCTGATTCTAGATTAGTTGATTCTCTGAACTTTAAGAGTCGGGTCGGATACTAAGAGAAACCGAGAAAAAATAAAAGAAAAAAGAAGATAGAGACTCAACCTAGTCAACTGGGTAGTTGGACTCCAACTTGTCAGCGTGGTTTCTGAGTGATTATTGTATATATAGCTTATTTCATGTTTCAGTTTTTAATTTGATTTGCATTCTTCTTGCTTCACTGAAATCTCCTTATAAATATCCTATTCTTTGGAAGGAAGACTTCAACTAGAGAGAGTGAAAGAGAGATGGCTACTCAAGAGACAATTCCTATGTATTATCCCATGGTCAAGGGAAATGGAGAGCACAGCTATTCCCAGAATTCTGGCCTCCAGGTATTACTGTTTGCAGGATTCAATTTCCAGCTATTCAACACAAAAAACAAAAAAGGAGCAATCAATTCATTGATACATAACTTTGTTATGAATAGTTGTAGATATATATGTGCATATGCAAGTATTCTCATAGCAACAATGATCATTAATATGTATTGCTGATAATTGCAGAGAGGGGTAGTGGAAGCTGCCAAAGTATTTGTGAATTCAGCAATTGAAGATATCCTGGAATTCAGCAGCAATTCCTCAGGAACCTGTAATAGTACTTTTGTAATAGCAGATTTTGGTTGTTCTACTGGATCTAACACTCTCATTGCAACCCGAAACATCATCGAAGCCGTCAAGCAAAAATATCAGTCTCAATACCTCAATCATCCTCCATTAGAGTTCCAAGTACTCTTCAATGATCATGTCAACAATGACTTCAACACCCTCTTCAGAAACTTCCCTCCCTCTCAGGAATTCTTCGGGGCAGGAGTGCCCGGTAGCTTCCACGACCAGCTGTTCCCTAAGGCCAGTCTCCATCTGGGGCACTCCTCCTGTGCGCTGCATTGGCTCTCCAAGGTCCCTGATGAGGTCCTGGATGTTAATTCTCCGGCATGGAACAAGGATAGCGTCTATTGTTCAAGACTCTCGAAAGAAGTAACCAAAGCCTATACTGCACAGTTTCAGAATGATGTGGAGAGATTTCTGAATGCAAGGGCCCAAGAAGTTGTGGAAGGAGGATTGCTGGTTCTCACAATAGCAGGTGATACAGAGAGAACCATATCTTCCCAAACTCATGGCAGCAGTGTGCTCAAAGACAGCCTCGGATCTTGTCTTAAGGACATGGCACAAGAGGTAAGACTAAGTACATAACCCCCCTCTCATTTCATTTCTTTATTCCAAAGAGAAGTGCAAGAAATGAACATTACATTTTGTTAAAACCGGGATACACCACTCATACTTGGCCTCTTTCATTCCGATGTGGCATACACCGCTCATACTTGTATTCCAACACATTTTAAACAGGGACTAATTGCTCAAGAGAAAGTAGAGGCTTTCAATATACCAACATTCAATCCAACCATCCAGGAGATGGAAGCAGTGTTGCAGAGAAATGAATATTTTAGCGTTGAGAGAATTGAATCATCACTGGCAGCCGATACTGTGCCCCTTATCGGTCCAGCCCTTTTAAAACCCCTTTCAAAGTTAATGAGAGCCACCTTCGGGGAACTCGTCAGAGAACATTTTGGGGACGACATTGTTGATTCTGTGTTTGAACGTTACCCCAAGAAACTCTCTGAAAATCTCCACGCCTTGAAAGACAAGCAAAAGAATCTTAACATATTCGTTGTACTCAAGCGGAATTCTTTCAAGGCCTAGTTGTGCTTCTTAAACTGTAGAAAGAATGTTTTACTAATGATTTGTATGCATATACGTACATGTGTCTTGTTGATGTGCTGCTGCCTTCCGTTCAATAAAATGCTCGGCTGTTGAGAGTTTGCAACTGATGCTGGACATCCACTCCCTTGCTGCTTCAATAGTTGAATGTCGTTTCAGTCATGTGTTTAGAGAATGTAAATGAAAGTCAGGTCTTTGTGCATCATTTGTTGTATTTATCTAGATATCGGTCTGCATCTGTTTGTTTGTAGGATGATGTTTGCTCTTCAACATGGGGTTTGATTAAATGAAATAATATGATGCTCCCTTCAGACTATTCTTAGTTATACTCGTACCATTACGAAATCACTCAATCATACTGCTCCATCCATACTTATATAATCTCAGGATCTCACCTATTCATAGTCAACACTCCAGAGTAGTTTGCAGCTGTGATTTTTATTAACTTGTGATGGGTGGCCCTTCCAACATTACACAGTCTTTACACGAATGGATGATTAAACTGGACCTTACTTAAAGAACGCTAATAAACTTACTGTAGTCAAACAATATTATCTTAATAATCGAATTGAAGGATGTGATGTTATTCTTACCTCTTGGGCCATGTCCTGGAGGAGACAGTATCCTAAGACAACAATCATCACTGTTTGTACCATGATAAGTTTGAGAACAAACAGTTCCCTTTGGTAGGCCAGTTTGTGCAGATTCCCGTCAGAATCAGGAATTTGAGTAAACTAATTAATTGGCACGCCATAGGCAATGCCTGCAAACAAAACTTCTGCTCAAATCAATGCCAGTTACTTTATCTTTTTATCCGATGATTTGAACCGGCATATAGAAAAATTTTCTTTAATTTCCACTTTGATGTCAATGTTGTTATTCTCACTTTGTACTTAATTTATAATTGTTCATACTAGTTTGAATGTTTCAAGAGCGAAATTCAACCTAACCACTTTGTCCAATTCTTGTAAAAATAAAGAAGCAGATAGAGACTAAACCTAGTCAACTGTGACTAGCCTTTAAAAAGAAAAACATAGTCAACTGTGCCCCTGTAGAGCTTCTTTCAGGTTTATATTTTAAATTTGGTTTGCATTTTTACCTCACATAAATCTCCTTACAAGTATCCTATTATTTGGAAGGCAGGGTTCAATTACAGAGAGAGAGATGGCAAGTAAAGAAACAATTGTTATATCTTATCCCATGGCAGGGGGAGAAGGAGAGCACAGCTATTCTCAGAATTCTAACTTCCAGGTACTGATGGTAGCAGGATTCAATTTCCAGCTATTCAACACTATTAGACCAACAACAGAATAGTAGGTTTATCTTGTTCTCAATTCCTTGATTGTATCTCTTCCTTAACTTTGTCATGCTGAGCAGGTACTTTTTCATAGCAACAAAGATAGTTAGGGATTATAAAATGTTTTCTCAGAGTGAAAGCAGCTCATGTCGTGACTAGAGTTCATACAGAATGATCAATAATTTGTTATTCACAATTGCAGAGAGGGATAGTGGAAGCTGCCAAGCTACTGGTGAATTCAGCAGTTGAAGATATGCTGGAATTCAGCTATTCCTCAGGATCTTGTAATAATACTTTTGTCATAGCAGATTTTGGTTGTTCTACTGGATCCAACACTCTCATTGCGACCCAAAACATCATTGAAGCTGTAAAGCACAAATATCATTCTCAATACCCGAATCATCCTCCGTTAGAGTTCCAAATTTTCTTCAATGATCATGTCAACAATGACTTCAATACTCTCTTCAGAAGCTTCCCTCCCTCTCGCGAATTCTTCGCTGCAGGAGTCCCCGGTAGCTTCTACAATCGGCTGTTCCCGAAAGCCAGTCTCCATCTGGGGCACTCCTCTTCTGCACTGCATTGGTTCTCCAAGGTCCCTGACGAGGTCATGGATGTCAATTCTCCGGCATGGAATAAGGACAGCATCTACTGCTCAGGAGTCTCGAAAGAAGTAACCAAAGCCTATGTTGCTCAGTTTCAGAATGACATGGAGAGATTTCTGAATGCAAGGGCCCAAGAAGTTGTGGCTGGAGGGTTGCTGGTACTCACAGTAGCAGGTGAAACAGAGAGAATCATCTCTTCTCAAACTTATGGTAGTCTGATCTATGACATCCTTGGATCTTGTCTTGCAGACATGGCCAAAGAGGTAAGACTACATAACCCCCTCTCTTTCATTTCGCTATCCGGAAGAGAAATTCAAGAAATGAACACGCTAGGAGCAAATTCAAGTGATTAGTAAAACCATTTCTAGGATTTCAAAGTCTCTGCGAGTACTAATTAGTAAAAGTAGATTGGAGGCTTACAACATGTCTCAATATCTTGTCTCACTATTTAAGAGGTTGAGCTGGTCCTTTTTTTGACAAAGATAACATCTAGAATATGTATTACATTCTAAACAGGGACTAATTAGTGAAGAGAAACTAGAAGCTTTCAACATACCAACATACAATCCAACCATCCAGGATATTGAAGCAGTGTTGCAGAGAAATGCATACTTTAGCATCGAGAGAATCTCATCACTGACAAGCGATCCGAAGCCTTCTATTAGTCCATCCATTGTACAACCCCTTTCGAAGTTAATGAGAGCCGCCTTCGAGGAACTCATCAGACAACATTTTGGGGAAGACATTGTTGATTCTGTATTTGAACATTACCCCAAGAAGCTCTCTGAAAACCTGCACAAGTACAGAGACAAACAAAGGAATCTTAACATCTTCATCGTGCTCAAGCGGAACTCTTGCAAGGCCTAGCTGTGCTTCTTAATTAGATTGCAGGAAGAATGTTTTACTTGTGATTTGATTAGTATGCATACATACATGTCTCTTGTTTGTTGATGTAGTGTTGCCTTCCATTCAATAAAGTGCTCTGCTCTTGTTTCCAGGCTCTGAATCTTTTAACTTATTATTGAATGTAAAGTCTCATACATATGCAACCTCTAAATAAACTAGTCCTAATTATACAATCTCATACTCGTATAATTTATAATTACTTCCATCCTTATAGTATCTCACGATCTTTCTCACGATCTTTCATATTCGTGGTGAATTGGATTTATTTATGTACCGCCTCCTAAAAACTACTCTTTACAATGCTCCCACCAATGGGCTTACACTTCTCGTCCCCATGTGCCACAAATTGGCCACATTTTCATTTTCTCTACCAGAAATTTATTCCATCTTGATCACTGGTGGAATTATAGACAATTGCAATCAAAATACAGAATAGATATTCTTATTAAAAGATATTCTTATTAAAAGTTTGTGGAATAGATATAACAAACTTCCTTAGCTGACCAAGGCAAGACCATGTGGTCTCAGTTGCGTAAGACATTACATTAGAGACCATAGAAATTAACATTCATACCAGAGTAGCTTGCAGCTCCAATTCCCTGTGTGATTTTGACGGTTGTGTGCCCCTCCCAACATTATTCTTTACATAATTCGAGGATTAGACAAGGGATCTTACTTAAAGAATGCAATTATAGCGCATTAGTACTCTTGTGTAAGAAATAAGAGGGGTAAAATATCGGATTATAAAATATAATATTTCTAAGTTCCAACTTATCTGTTGTTTATAGATAAGGAAGAAACATCAAGGCCTACATTTGCAATACAAAAGTAACATTTATTGTAAGAGGTAGGAGGGAGGCAATATTTGTCTATGCATGCGTAGGGCGGCAACAAGAAATTTGTCTCCTTTTTCACCTCAACAAAAACACACAAGCATGCAACGTAACTTTATTAGATGGGACAAAGCAGTTACACATCAAACACAAATGTAACATTAATTACAAAACAGCAAAACAAAAATTTGCCTAATATCAGAACATCTTGCGCTTGAGTACAACGAAAATGTTAACAGGCTTTGCTTTCTCTGAGCATGTCTTGATATTTTCGGAGAGTTTCTTGGCAAACCGATCGTATAAAGAATCTATAATCCCCTCTCCGAAATGTTGCTTGATGGTTTCTTCGAACACGGCCCTCATCAATGATGTTACAGGTTTGATCATAGATGGATCAATAGAGGGCCACATGTGGGTTGCTAGGGATGAGTCAATTTTCTCCACACTAAAACATGCATTTCTCTGCAAAACATCTTCCAATTCCTGAAGGGGTGGATAATATATTGGGAAGTTGAATCCCTCCAATTTCTCTTTACTAATTAGTCCCTGTGTAATTAAACCAAGTAAGATACTGATAAGATATGATAATCTAGGAACATAGTGTGGAATTAGGGTAGGGACGAGCACCGAACCCGAACAGTCCAAAATAATCGAATTAAATAATTTAAGGATGTGATATTATTCTTACCTCTTGGGCCATGTCCTTGAGACAGCATCCTAAGACATCATTGTTTATGCCATGATAAGTTTGAGAACAAACAGTTCCCCTTGGTAGGCCAGCTACCGTGAGAATCAACAATCCTCCACCCACAAGTTCTTGTGCCCTTGAGTTCAGGAAACTCTCCATGTCATTTTGAAACTGAGCGGCATAGGCCTTGGCTACTTCTTTTGCAAAACCTGTGCAATGGATACTGTCCTTATTATAGGCTGGAGAGTTGACATCTAAGACCTCCTCAGGAACCTTGGAGAGCCAATGCAGAGCGAAAGAGGAGTGCCCGAGATGGAGGCTGGTTTTAGGGAACAAGCGGCTGTGGAAGCCTCCGGGAACTCCTGCCGCGAAGAATTCGCGGCACGGAGGGAGGTTTCTGAAGAGAGTGTTGAAGTCATTGTTGACATGATCATTGAAGAACACTTGGAAATCTAGTGGTGGAGAATCTGAGTATTTATGCTTGACTGCTTCAATGATGTTTTGGGTTGCAATGAGAGTGTTGGATCCAATAGAGCAACCAAAATCTGCTATGGTAAAAGTAGTAGAGGAATATGTTAATTCCATTGTATCTTCAATTGCTTTCTTCACCATTGGTTTGGCAGCTTCTACTACTATCCTCTGCAACATCAAAGCACATATATGTGATTATTATGTATGTCAACTTAGAAAAAAATTCATTTTGTATGTTCATGGCCCGGCAAGAATCAACTTTACTAATTTCGATCCTTTTCGATGTTAAATGATCAGGATGTTATCAATTCATACCTGAAAGTTGGAATTCTGAGCATAGCTATGAGGCCCTTCTCCACTACTCATGGGATAGGACTCGGCCATGGTTGCTCGGGTACTACTTGCAATCTAAACTTTTCTGTTAATTGTTTCTTGGAAGATTCAATCATATATATAAACAAATTTCTTTTTGTTTTTTTTTTTGAGAACCCAAACAAATTTATTTTTAGTTGTACAAGTGGTAAAACCCATTATTAATCAATTTTTCTTTTAATTTGAATTCGCATACCAAATTTATTGTGATTGCATCATCACACAATATCTTAATAAAATTATTTTTTTAGAGAGAAACAGGACTATCATAAATTACTCTCCCTGACAAGGTGGTCAATGTATATTTACTTTTTTGCTTGTACAAGTGTAAAACCTATTATTAATCATTTTTTTATTAATTTGAATTCGCACACCAAATTTATTGTGATTGCATCACAAAATGTCTAATGGAAATAATTTTTTAGACAGAAACAGGCTCGACACAAGGTGGTCAAACATGGCGGCCTTCAGGTTGGCATTCTGTGACTTAAAAAAAGAAAAAAAAAAGGTTGTCATTCTTTGATTTGTGACGCTAGCACATGATGCACATAAGTTACTATTTATTGCTGTTAGGAGCATTTGGGGGACTTTTTTTTCTTTTAGGATTTATTTATATTCTTAAATTTATTCCTGTAATTTAGAAATCCATAATTTTTTTTATCTAAATGACAACGAATTATATTATTGGATAAATATGTTAATGAGTCCTTGGGTAACTATCATATATAACTCAACATGAAAATTTAAGCTTCAAACCATAACAACTTTATGATTATATCTCATAAATTAGTAATGGAATTTAGCTAGAGAATCTTATTCCTATTTATAATATATTCCCTCCCTTACATATTAATTGACATTTATGATTTATAATTTTATTGGTTTTAGAATTTCAAAGTAGTAATGATGACTTATTTTCTATTATATCCCTTATATTAAAGATGTAAAATGTTTCTTAATCTGAATTCTTTTTCCAGGCTTATGATCTTGTAAAAGCCCTGCTCCGACCGTGTCATACTGGAAAGTTCTTCCGCACAAGAGACAAGCATTTCAGATGATCCATTGAGGGTAAATACCATAATCTCTCCTTCCCTTTTTTTTTTATGCTAAAACAGTATTCCATCGACAACCGGACTAATCTCTCCAGCAATAGCACAATTTCCACACACCCGCTTCCACCAGTACTCGAAACTTGGACCTTGGGATTGAAGGAGAATACCGTACGCTTTGCAACCAATCATATATCTAGAATAGCTTGAGGATCAATTTCTTGAAAATATTTTAAATGGCAATTTCTACTAGTTCATAATCCGGTATGAATGTTACTGTTTAACAACATCTATATGGATCTCTGACTATTGCAGATTGTCTTAGGCCTGGTAAGGTCCATGTACGCCTTAATTTGTATGGAGGAAGATGATGCTTTTCTCCGATATGGATACTTGTCAGCCCAGAATGCTGCTGCCGTAAGGAAAGAAATTGCAAAACTTTGTGGCGGAATGAGACCACCATGCTCTTGCCTTAGTCAGCTCCTTTGGGATTCCTAATTCATATTTGACTTGAGCCCCATTGCATTCGACTGGATTGAGGCAAATTCTTGGTCTCGAGTCAACAACTAGTTCCTCATTCTGCAGAAACTTGTCCTGCAGAACTATCAGCTGGTCTTTTTCTTATGGTGTTTCCCAACTAAGCAAGTTTCTTTTGCTGTTTTTTTTGTTTCTGATATAATTTATGTCATAACAATAAACAAAACCATGACCGGCCAGCAATGGAACTATTATTCAAATCAACGTTGCAAAAGGAATATCAATCCATTTTGGTTCCTGAAACTTTATGAATGAAATTTTAGGAAAAACGAAGGAGTATGAATGAATTGATTAGCCTTCTCCCAAATAGAAACAAGAACCAAGCATTTTATTGAATGGAACGCAGCAGTACATCAACATTCATATGTAAATCACTAGTAAAACATTCTTCCTGGAATTTGAAAGGCAAAACTAGCTAGGCCTTGCAAGAATTCCGCTTGAGTACAATGAAAACGTTAGGAGACTTGTGTTTCTCATCGTACAAGTGGAGATTTTCGGTGAGTTTCTTGGCAAAACGTTCAAATACAGAGTCAAGAATCCAGTCACCAAAATGTTGGCTAATGAGTTCCTCATAGATAGCTCTAAGTAACTTTGTAATGGGTTGTACAACAGATGGACTGCGAGTGCGCAACGTACGGAGTGGCACCAATGTGCGGATTCTCTCGACACTAAAATATGTGTTTCTCTGCAGAACTGCTTCCAGCTCATGCACGGGTGGATAGTATATGGGTATACTGAAAGCCTCCACTTTTTCTCTACTAACTAGTCCCTGTTTAAACATGATACGTGTTGTAGATGTTATTATTGTATAAGGGCCAACTAAACCATTTGGATGGATACATAATACATTGCATACTGCTATACTGAAAGCATCTAATCTATCTTTAGTAATTAGTCCATGTTTAAACAACAATATAAATGTTACTGTTATGAAAGTAAGTACCAATTCAATTCAAAGGCTTTTTAATCCTTTGAATGAAATGTCAGGAATTGTTTTATATTCAACCTCAGATGATAGATAGTCCTCTGAACTTGAATAGTCTTACCTCTTCGGCCATGTCTGCAAGACAGTATCCGAGGATATCATTGCTCAGACTGCGATAAGAATGAGAAGAGATGGGTATTTCTGTTTCAGCTGCTACTGTGAGAAGCAACAACCCTCCAACCACAACTTCTTGGGCCCTTGCATTCAGAAATCTCTCCATGTCATTCTGAAACTGAGCAGCATAGGCTTTGGCTACTTCTTTTGAGACTCCTGAACAGTGGATGCTATCCTTATTCCATGCCGGAGAATTAACATCCATGACCTCATCAGGAACCTTGGAGAGCCAATGCAGTGTATAAGAGGAGTGCCCCAGATGGAGACTTGCCTTAGGGAACAGCCGTTCGTGGAAGCTACCGGGCACTCCTGCCGCGAAGAATTCCCTAGAGGGAGGGATGCTTCTGAAGAGAGTGTTGAAGTCATTGTTGACATGATCATTGAAGAATACTTGGAACTCTAACGGAGGATGATTCGGGTGTTGAGACTGATATTTGTGCTTTACAGCTTCAATGATGTTTTGGGTTGCAATGAGAGTGTTGGATCCAGTAGAACAACCAAAATCTGCGATGGCAAAAGTATTATTACAAGTTCCTGAGGAATTGAATTCCAGGACATCTCCAATTGCTGAATTCACAAACACTTTGGCAGCTTCCACTATTTCTCTCTGCAATTACCAATAGTAACAGATTAATGATCATTCTGTATGCTATATATAAACTCTAGTCATGGAAGGATCTAAGGTCTGAAAATACAGGACTAGCTAAACGCATCATTATTATTCCAAGATAAACCTATATTACTCTAGTGTTGAATACTGCTATAAGTGTATAAAATCCATACCTGGTGAAAGGAATTCTGAGAATAGCTGTGCTGTCCATCTCCCCTGGCCATGGCATAAGACATAGGGATGGTCTCCTTACTTGCCATCTCCTATCTCTTTCCTGGATTGAAAAGTTTTCCTTAGAGGTTGTAGAAAGGAAAGAACCAACAAGGTGATCTTATTGACAAGTCCATAAATGCTTCTTCTGAGATTTAATTATATGCAGAAGAAAGCAATAAATTAATTCAGGGCTCTTTGCCCTCCTTCTTTACCAAAAAAAAAAAAAAAGAAGAAGAAGAAGAAAGCAATAAATTAATGCAGAATCCGACATTGTCGAACCCATTACTAAGGCAATTCGCTTTCAAAACTTTCAACCAGTAAGAACAATTAATTTCGATAAAAAAAAAAGAATGAACAATTAATAAATTAAGCACCATGTGCTGGTGATGTCCCTTGACTTTATAGTTCCCACTCCCAACTAAGTTGTATTTTAAAATTAAAAACAAGTGAGAATAACGACGAGGCCATCAAATTGGTATTTAAAATTCTATAGCTGATTCAAATCATATGGTTTTTTTTTTTAAAAAAAAATAACTGGCATTGATTTAAAAAGAGGTTTTGTTTACAGGCATTGCCTGCGGGATACCAATTAATTTAATGATATTCCTGATTGTGATGGGATTCTGCACAATATTTTGCATTATACAGAAGTGATAGTTCCATGGAGACAATGTAGGTAGTCTTTTTTTTTTTTTTTGAGAATCAAATTAATTTCATTTCAGAACTGAGTTAGGGTGACCTTAACAATATGTACAACCTGTACAACAAAGAGCCAAAGGTTGACAGCAACAAGCAAACAGGCTTTTAACATGAGCCTGCAAAACAAATACACCAAAATTTACATAGTGCTTGTGTTTCAACTGATAAGCTACGAGACTTTAAAGTTGTTAGACCACTAAAACGGAACTTCAAGCCAGAACATATGTCAGCAACTATAGCTTCAGGACTACGATGATAATGGTTGAAATGCCGATTATTTCGTTCTCTCCACAAGTGGTAGATGCAGGCACACCAAGCAAGCCTTAAAATCATTGCTTGAATACTCCTTTTCTGCAGAAATCTCTTAGCCCACTGAAATTCAGCTACCCAAGCTCCAGTACTCCGAGTTGCATTGCACAGAGCTAAGACACGAGACCAAACCGCTGCAGAGAAAGGACACTCAAAGAATAGGTGGTCTCTAGTTCATAGTCACATAATACGCCGTACCCTCTGGTACGCGGTACGGGTACGGGTACGCCGTACGCTACCTTAGAAGAATTCGGTACGTCGGGGGTATACTTCTCCGGTACAGTAATTCATTAATAACCATACACTTAATTCATATTTCAGTGTGACTAGACAATAAAATAAGTGAGGCTTTCATAAATTGGGCTTGTCAACTTTTTTTGAGTTTTCTACTGAATGAATAACGGTTGTGCTGGGTAAAAAAGCATCCATGAAAGAAAATTATCCAAGAAAAAACAAAGTCAAATGCAATACGCCAAAGGTAACGAATTGGTACCCTCAAGTACCGCGAATTGGTTCGAACGAACCAATACGCCGAACGTTCCACTTTTGGCGAATTATGTGACTATGCTCTAGTTTCCTCGTTGTGAGGACAGAATATGCAAGAAGCATCTGCAATGATCCCCCAATTGCAGAGCCTATTACGTGTTGACAATCTATCAAGTATAGCAAGCCAAGCAACAAAACTATGCTTGGGAATACAACCTGCAGACCAAAGCAACTTATACCAATCTACTCGAGTGCGTTTAGCACGAATGAATTCCCATGCACTACTTACAGAGTATACACCCGAAGCAGTAAGAGTCCATTGGACAGAATCAGGAATAGAGGAAGGCACAATATTAGTGACAGCAATTTGTTCTAGTTGCGAAATAATTGGTACGCGACAAGAAGGCCAATTCCAAGTGCCATTAGAAATTAACATACTCACCTTAGCTTGAAGAGGAATTTTGGAACTAGGGAGCATTGATGCAGGAACTATAGAATGCAGAACACCACTGGGATGCCAATAATCCCACCAAATAAAGGTAGCACAACCATTACCTATAGAGTGATGAAAAGCTGATGCAAAAATAGGCCTCAATTTCAGTACTTTACGTAAACTCCAGGAGCAAGCAGCAGGAGTAGGAATGCTCCAAATACTTACTTCTACCTTTGAGAACGTAAGCATAAGTCCAAGCCACCCACAGTGAGCCAGCACGCATCAATAAATTCCAAAGGTGTCGAGCTATACATGCTTAATTCCATTCTTTGAGTTTTTTTAGACCAAGTCCACCTTCTTGTTTCGGAAAGGTGAGTTCAGACCAAGCTACCTTAGCTTTCCGAGCATTAACACTGGTTCCAGTCCATAAAAACGAAGCACAAAGTTTCTCTACCTCCTTAAGGACTTTAGAAGGGAGAATGAAGATGTTGGCCTAATAATTTTGAATACTAAACAGAACAGAGATGACCAATTGGAGTTTTCCAGCAAAAGAAAGGAATTTGGAGCTCCAAGAATTAATTCGAGCCACAATTTTATCAATCAAGGGCTGACAGTGAGCATAAGAAAGCCGCCCAGAGATGAGAGGCACTCCGAGATATTTGACTGGCAGGGCGCCAAGTTTAAAGCCACAAACTTGGATAAATTGTTGCATATCTGATTCAAGCATTCCAGCCAAGAATGCCTCACTCTTTGCTGGATTGAATCGGAGGCCTGAAATGAGAACTCTTGAAAGATATGATTAACAGCCGTTGCAGCTTGCAAGCTTCCATCAGAAAACACCATTAAGTCATCAGCAAAACACAGATGGGAGAGTTGCACTTGAGCACACTTAGGATGATAAGGAAGATAGTTATCATTAGCAGCCTTAGTAAGGAGACAAGAAAGAACTTCCATTGAAATAACAAAAAGATAAGGGGATAGAGGATCACCATGTCTCATTCCTTTACCAACCTGAAAATACCCGCATAAGGAGCCATTCACAGATATAGAGAACATTGCAGAGGTGAGACAAACTTTTAGCCAGACAATAAATTGTTCTGGAAAGCCCATAGCAGCAAGTACATTCATAAGAAATCCCCAATCTACTGAATCAAAAGCCTTCATCAAGTCAATTTTTAAAGTACATCTACTTGATAAACCATGTTTATGTGATGTTGTCAACTATACGCCTACCAGGAATGAATGCAGTTTGGCTATTGCTGATAAGAGAGGGTAGACACTGTTGTAGCCGATTAGCAAGGATTTTAGAAATACACTTATACAAAGTGGAACAACAAGCAATAGGACGAAAATCCGTGACCTTCTGAGCATTAGGAATTTTAGGGATCAAACTAATAATTGTAGAATTTATTCCCTTCAGCAATTTACCTGAAGAGAAAAATTCTTTGACTGCTCCAATAACTTCTTCACCAACGATTGTCCATGCGGATTTGAAAAATTCCACAGTGTACCCATCCGGATCAGGAGCTTTATTAGTTCCTTGAGAAAACATGGCTGCCTTAATTTCTTCATCTGTAACAGCTGCAGTGAGCATTAATGAATCAGCATCCGAAACAAATCTTTGAAGTAAATTCTTGAAAAAAGAAACAGAGCCCGTAGTGACTTCAGGATTCTTGGTGCCCAAAAATTCAGAATAATGCTGAACCAAAGCTTCCTCAATTTGGGTAGGATCATTTAGCAAGGTTCCTTGTGAAGTAACAATAGAACGGATGGTATTTCTTGCATTGCGGAACTTAACCAGATTATGAAAAAATCTAGTATTAGAGTCCCCGCATGACAACCAAGATATGCGAGATCTTTGCTTCATAAAGGACTCCTCTGCTAGCTTCAGATCAGAAAGAGATTTAATCAAACTTTGCTCAGTTAGTAGTAAAGCAGAATCAATATCTCCAGCAAAAAGTTGGGATTGTACAGAAGCAAGTTCATGTTCAACGAGAGCTATCTTTTTGGATAAATCACCAAATTTAGCATGGTGTATTGTACAGAAGCAAGTTCATGTTCAACGAGAGCTATCTTTTTGGATAAATCACCAAATTTAGCATGGTGTAACCTCCTAAGCTCAGCTTTCAGCCCCTTTAATTTCTGCCATAAACGAAACATAGCATACCCCTCTTTTGAAGAAGGATGGCTCCAGAACTGAGAGACAGTAGCAAGAAAATTAGGATGAGATGTCCAGTAGTTGCAAAATTTAAAGGGCTTGGGACCTGATGTAACAAAGTGACTACTTGAAAAGGAAATAGGACTATGATCCGAAACTTCTGGAGTGAGAAAATCTACAGTACTGTTAGGAAAAGCTGTAAACCAGTCTGCATTAACTAAAAACCGATCCAGTTTACGAAATATAGGATTGTCATGCTGCCGATTTGACCAAGTATATAGTGGCCCTGCGTAAGGATGATCTAACAAACCAGCAACAGTCAAACATGCATTAAATTGAGCTATATCTGCAGAGAGATGTTGTACAGTTGAGCTATATCTGTAGAGAGATGTTGTAGGTAGTCTTGAACTCATTGCTAACACAATCCAATGGTCCAGGGATGGTTTTGGTTATTGAAAGAGTCTCTTCAATGGCTTTCTTCACCATTATTTTAGCAGCTTCCACAACCTTTCTCTGGAAGAAAATATAAACTAAAGCAACCCTCAAAATCACAAAAGAAAATGAGGGAGCTGCAAACTATTCTGGTATTTTTTATGGGTCTATGGCTGTTGCAGAATGTCTTAGGCTTGGTAAAGGTCCATGTACACCAAAATTTGTGTGAAGGAAGATGGTGCATTCCTCTGAGATGGATACTTATCAACCCAAAAATGCTGCCACCAACTACCATTGGTGCGGCAGTAATTCGTGTTGCATTTCCCTTAAGCCCAAGGTTCAGGTTTCAAGTCCTCGTGGTAGCGGATGTATACAAATATTGTTATGAATATACTCTGCGCAACAAGAAATCCTAGTGCTGAGTCAGCTCCTGCCAAAGGAAGGCATATGTAACACTCAGCCATTTACTGAGAGAGGATATAAACTAGTCTCAAGGTAAACGTACTACTGTAGCTAGGTGAGGAATTTTCAGGAAGAAAGTAAAGAGAGGAGGATTACGAATGAATTGATTAGCCTTCTCCAAAATAGAAACAATAACCGAGCATTTTATTGAATGGAAGGCAGCAGTACATTGACATACATGTATGCATGCATATAATTCATTAGTAAAACATTCTTTCTGCAGTTTAAGAAACACAACTAGGCCTTGCAAGAATTCCGCTTGAGTACAATGAATATGTTAAGAGTCTCTTGTTTGTCTTTGAACTTGTGGAGATTTTCGGAGAGCTTCTTGGGGTAACGTTCAAACACAGAATCAACAATGTGGTCCCCAAAATGTTGTCTGATGAGTTCCTGGAAGATGGCTCTCGTTGACTTCGAAAGGGGTTGTATGATGGATGGACTGGTAGAGGGCATCGGATTGCGTATCAGCAATGAGATTCTCTCGACGCTAAAATATGCATTTCTCTGCAACACAGCTTCCAGCTCCGGGATGGTTGGACTGTACATTGGTAGATTGAAAGCCTCTAGTTTCTCTTCACTAATTGTCCCTGTTTAGAAATGTAAAAGACCAGCTCCACTTGTTATGTAGATATTATAATGCTATATATTGAAAGCTTCCAATCTAATCTGTCTTCAATGATTAGCGCCTGCAGTGACTATAATGCATATTGCAGTTGTAATCATACTGTTTGGACAGACCAACCCAACCCTTGAAATCATTGAAATTATTGTGTACTCTAACAATCACTAGAATTTCCTCAAGAACTAGCATGTTCATTTCTTGAATTTCTCTTTGAAATAAAGAAATGACAGAGAGGGGTTATGTAGTTTTACCTCTTTGGACAGGATGTCAATGACCACTCCACGAAAAGTTTGAGACCGGACGGTTCCCTCTGGTAGACCAAATACTGTGAGAAGCAACAAGCCTTCACCTACAACTTCTTGGGCCATTGCACTCAGAAATCTCTCCATGTCATTCTGAAACTGAGCAGCATCGGCTTTGGTTACTTCTTTCGAGACTCCTGGACGTTGGATGCTATCCTTATTCCATGCCGGAGAATTAACATCCATGACCTTGTCAGGGACCTTGGAGAGCCAATGCAGTGCAGAAGAGGAGTGCCCCAGATGGAGACTGCCTTTCGGGAACAGCCGATTGTAGAAGCTACCGGGGACTCCTGCAGCGAAGAATTTGCGAGAGGGAGGGAGGTTTCTGAAGAGAAGGTTGAAGTCATTGTTGACATGATCATTGAAGAAAAGTTGGAACTCTAGTGGAGGATGTTGTGGGTATTGACAAAAGTATTAGAAGGTCCTGAGGAATAGCTGAATTCCAGTATATCTTCAATTGCTGAATTCACCAATCCTTTGGCAGCTTACGCTATCCCTCTCTCCAATTCTCAATAGTAACAGATTAATGATCATGCTTTATAAACTGTAGTCATGGCATGAGCTACCCACGGTTGTAGAAGTAAGGAGAATAATCTAGAAAGAAAGTTGCTCTAGAATAAAATTCTAGAGAATTCTTGTCATAGTAGTTTACAGGATTTTGTAAGGATGTGAAGTGTTCAACGTGTACTCATTAATGTACACTAACTATGTCTATAAATATGTTAAGGGATGTAACCGAAACCTTTGAGCTGGAATGGATTAACTCTTTTAGTTTCCTTTCCTTCTCCATGTCTTTAGGATCATCTTTGATGATCATCTTTTAGCTTTTGGTTTGAGTTTCCTAGCAAAAGGAAACTCTACTTTTGGTGATCCATCTTTCGGTGCTTCGTTTCCTGTCTATCAAGAGACTCTTCTTTGATCTTTACTATCTTTTGTTCTTCAAAAATTAGCAACCCTAACCATCTTTGTTGCCATGAAAATACTAGTGCATGCATCCACTACTAGCAGATCTCAAGAATAACAAATATAAGGAAGAGATACAATCAAGGAATTGAGAGCCAGATAAAACAATTATTCAGTTTTTGATCTAGTAGTGTTGAACAGCTGAAGATTGCGTCCTGCTAACATCGGTACCTGGGAGTTAGAATAGCTGTGCTCTCCTTCTCCCTTGGCCGTGGGATGAGAGATAGGAATTGTCTCTTGAGCTGCCATCTCTCACTTTCTGATTGAAGCCTGCCTTCCAAGGAGGGGGGATATTTATCTGAAGAAGAATGCAAGTCAAACTAGATACAGAAGTTTCTTACACATGCATTCCATGTGGCGTGCGTGCCAATAAATTTAATGATATTGGCAAACATTTTTATTGGATTATAAAAGTAGGATAGTTGGTTTAGCTGGATTTGGCATTATCTTCCCCTGACATTGTTTGCGCCCTTAAATCATTTTATTATATCCCTTACTCTTCTTGAGAGGATTCTGTACAATAATATATATATATTTTGATGAAGACAATATAGGGAGTGTTGAACTCATTTTTGGCATTTATCCCATGGTGGATGAATTGGTTGTTGGAACTGATGCTTGATTTAAAGATGCTGCTTTTGGTTTGGGGCACTAGTCCAAGTCAAGCGCGCACTGGACTACGGACTTATTCCAGTTCAGTCCAGTCCAAGTCCGGGCAATCAAAGGTAGAGTATCTTCAATGAGACCACATGCGCGCTCTTGCCTTAGTCAGCTCCTTTGGGGTTCCTAATTCATATTTGAGTCCCATTTCATTTGACTGGATTGAGGTAAATTCTTGGTCTCGAGTCAACCACTAGTTCCTCATTCTGCAGCAACTTATCCTGCAGAATATGTGCTGGTCTTTTTTTTTTTTTCTGGTGTTTCCCAAGTTAGGAAGTTTGTTATCTCTATACTGTATTTGACTGCACTTCTCTCAAAGTATTCCACGAACGTTCAAGAAGGAATAAATTTCTGGTGCAAGAAAATGAAAATGCAGCCAAGTTGTGTCCTGCCAAAGGGAGCCATATATAACATTCCGCCATTTACTGATCGAGGATATAAACGGGTCTCAAGGTAGACGTAGTACTGTAACTAAGTCAGGAATTTTCAGGAGAAAAGAAAAGAGAGGAGGATTATGAATGGATTGATTAGCTGTTTCCAAAATAGAAACAAGAACCGAGCATTTCATTAAATGGAAGACAGCAGTACATCACAGACATGTATGTATGCATAAAAATCATTAGTAAAAACCTTCTTTCTGCAGTTTATGATACACAATTAGGCCTTGCAAGAATTCCGCTCGAGTAAGATGAATTGATTAGCCTTTTCCCAAATAGAAACAAGAACCTAGCATTTCATTGAATGGAATGCAGCAGTACATCAACATTCATAGACCTATGCACATAAATCATTAGTAAAACATTCTTTCTGGAATTTAAAAAGCAAAACTAGCTAGGCCTTACAAGAATTCCGCTTGAGTACAACGAAAATGTTAAGAGGCTTGTTTCTGTCCTTGTACAAGTTGAGATTTTCGGAGAGTTTCTTGGCAAAACGTTCAAATACGGAGTCAACAATCCGGTCACCAAAATGTTGGCAGATGAGTTCCTCATAGATAGCTCTATGTAACTTTGTAAGGGGTTGTACAATAGATGGATTGAGATGGGGCTCCACAACGGCTACCAGAGATGAGTCGAAGCTCTCCACGCTAAAATATTCGTTTGTCTGCAACACTGCTTCCAACTCCTGCATGGGTGGATAGTATACTGGTATATTGAAAGCCTCCAGTTTCCCTTTACTAATTAGTTCCTGTTTAAACAATAATATAAGTTGTAGAGGTTATTATTGTACAATTAAGGACCAAGTCAACCTTTTGGATAGGTAGATACTAGACAGTATACTGGTATACTGAAAGCATCTAATCTTAGTGGTTTGCTAAGTCCATGTTTAAACAACAAAATAAATATTACTGTTATAGAAGTACTAATTCAATTCAAAGGCTTAGTTTTTTGCTCAAATACATCCCCAAGATGAAATTCCTTTGGATTTGATTAGTCTTACCTCCTTGGCCATGTCTGCAAGACAATATCCGAGGATGTCATTGCTCAGACTGCGATAAGTTTGAGAAGAGATGGTTCCATCTGTTTCACCTGCTACTGTGAGAAGCAACAACCCTCCACCCACAACTTCTTGGGCCCTTGCATTCAGAAATCTCTCCATGTCATTCTGAAACTGAGCAGCATAGGCTTTGGCTACTTCTTTCGAGAATCCTGAACAATGGATGCTATCCTTATTCCATGCCGGAGAATTAACATCCATGACCTCGTCAGGAATCTTGGAGAGCCAATGCAGCGCATAAGAGGAGTGCCCCAGATGGAGACTGGCTTTCGGGAACAGCCGGTTGTAGAAGCTACCGGGCACCCCTGCAGCGAAGAATTCCCGAGACGGAGGGAAGTTTCTGAAGAGAGCATTGAAGTCATTGTTGACATGATCATTGAAGAAAAGTTGGAACTCTAGTGGAGGATGATTCGGGTGTTGAGACTGATATTTTTGCTTGACAGCTTCAATGATGTTTTGGGTTGCAATGAGAGTGTTGGATCCAGTAGAACAACCAAAATCTGCTATGGAAAAAGTATTAGAAGTTCCTGAGGAGTAGCTGAATTCCAGCATATCTTCAATTGCTGAACTCACTAGTACTTTGGCAGCTTCCACTATCTCTCTCTGCAATTGTCAATAACAAGTTATCGATCATTCTGTATAGACTCTAGTCATGGCATGAGCTACTTTCACTCTGTGAGAAAACATTTTGTAATCCCTAACTGTCTTTGTTGCTATGAAAAAGTGCTTGTGCATGTATCTACTAACAGATCACAACCATAAAAAAGTTGAGGAAAGATACAATCAAGGAATTGAGAGCCAGATAAACCTACTGTTCTGTTGTTGGTCTAGTGGTGTTGAATAGCTGGAAATTTGTTCCTGCTAACATCAGTACCTGAAAGTTAGAATTCTGAGAATAGCTGTGCTCTCCATCACCCTTGGCCATGGGATAAGAGATAGGAATTGTCTCTTGAGTTGCCATCTCTGATCTCTCCCTCTCTGATTGAAGTCTGCCTTCCAATGAGTGGGGTATTTAACTGCAGAATAGAAGTCAAATTAGCTACAGAAGTTTCTTTCACATGCATTGCATGTGGCGTGCCAATAATTTTCATGATATTGGCAAACATTTTCATTGGATTATAAAAGTAGCATAGTTTTTTATTTTAACTGAAACAAAAGTAGGATTGACATCATAACTAGCTAGATGGCACTATCTTCCCCTGACAATATTGTATTGAAGCTTGTTTCTGATTGGTAATAAGTTCAAGGGTTGATGTAAATTTCGTCTTCATCCTAAGTTGATATAATCTTCGTCTTCATAATAAGATAGCTTTTTCTATGTGGTTGGTTATATGATAAAAATAAACCCAATAAATGTATTGATTGGTCCTCCTACCATACCGTAATGATAAAAATAGTCCTCGTATCCTATCTTCGATTAATTATATCCTTTGCTCTTCTTGAGGGGATTCTGTACAATACTATACATATTTTGATGAAGACAATATAAGGAGTATTGAACACATCTGTGACATAATCCAATGGTGGATGATTTGGTTGTTGGAACTGATGCTAATCATGTAACCAAGCGCAGCATGGGCTTCAATGACAACCAAACATAGTCTCTTCATTGGGCTTTCTTCACCATTATTTTAGCAGCTTCCGCAACCTTGCTCTGCAAGTTAATATAAACTAAAGCAACCGTCAAAATCACACAAGAAATTGGAGCTGCAAACTATTCTGGTAAGAATGTTAAATTCTAGCGAGTCTCTGACAGTTTCAGAATTTCTTAGGCCTGGAAAGGTCCATGTTCGCCTTAATTTCTGTAGAAGAAGATGATGCTTTTCTCCGACATGGATGTTTCTAAACACAGAATGAGACCACATGCTCTTGCCTTAGTTGGCTCCTTTGGGATTCCTAATCAATATTTTGACCACCATTGCATTTGACTACATTGAGGTAAATTCTTGGTCCTTAGTCAAACACTAGTTCCTCATTCTGCAGCAACTTATTCTGCAGAATATTTGCTGGTCTTTTTTTTCAGGTGTTTCCCAAGTTAGGAAGTTTGTTATATCTATTCTGTATTTGACTGCAATTCTCTCAAAGTATTCCACCAACATTCAAGAAGGAATAAATTTCTTGTGCAGGAAAATGAAAATGCTGCCAAGTTCTGTCCTGCAAAACAAAAGGGAGCCATATATAACATTCCGTCATTTACTGATAGAGGATATAAACTGGTCTCCAGGTTAATGTATTACTGCAGCTAAAGGAGGAATTTTCAGGAAAAAAGAAAAGAGAGGAGGATTATGAATGAATTGTTTAGCCTATTCCCATATAGAAACAATAACCGAGCAGATTATTGAATGGAAGGCAGCAGTACATTGACATACATGTATGTATGCATATAATTCATTAGAAAAAACATTCTTTCTGCAGTTCAAGAAGCACAACTAGCCCTTGAAAGAATTCCGCTTGAGCACGATGAATATGTTAAAAGTCTTTTGTTTGTCTTTGAACTTGTGGAGATTTTCGGAGAGTGTCCTGGGGTAACGTTCAAATACAGAATCAACAATGTGGTCCCCAAAATGTTGTCTAATGAGTTCCTGGAAGATGGCTCTCATTGACTTTGAAAGGGGTTGTATGATGGATGGACTGGTGGAGGGTATTGGATTGCCTATCAGCGATGAGATTCTCTCGACGCTAAAATATGCATTTCTCTGCAACACTGCTTCCAGCTCAAGGATGGTTGGAATGTACATTGGTAGATTGAAAGCCTCTAGTTTCTCTTCACTAATTAGTCCCTGTTTAGAATGTAAAAGGCCAGCTCAACTTCTTAAACATGTAGATATTATAATGCTATACATTGAAAGCCTCCAATCTAATCTGTCTTTAATGATTAGCACCTGCAGAAACTATAATGCATATTGCAGATGTTATCATACTGTTTGGCCAGACCAATCCAACCCTTCAAATGCTTGAAATAATTTTGTACTTTAATAATCATAGAGTTTCCTCAAGAACTCTCATGTTCATTTCTTCAATTTTTCTTTGGAATAAAGAAATGACAGAGAGGAGTTATGTAGCTTTACCTCTACGGCCATGTCCTTGAGACAATTATACATGATGTCATTGACCACTCCACGAAAAGTTTGAGACTGAACGGTTCCCTATGGTAGACCAAATACTGTGAGAACCAACAACCCTCCACCCACAACTTCTTGGGCCCTTGCATTCAGAAATCTCTCCATGTCATTCTGAAACTGAGCAGCATAGGCTTTGTTTACTTCCTTCGAGATTCCTGAGCAATGGAAGCTATCCTTATTCCATGCCGGAGAATTAACATTCATGACCTCGTCAGGGACCTTGGAGAGCCAATGCAGTGCAGAAGAGGAGTAGCCCAGATGGAGACTGGCTTTCGGGAACAGCGGGTTGTAGAAGCTACCAGGGACTCCTGCAGCAAAGAATTCCCAAGACGGAGGGAAGCTTCTGAAGAGAGTATTGAAGTCATTGTTGACATGATCATTGAAGAATAGTTGGAACTCTAGAGGAGGATGATTTGGGTATTGAGACTGATATTTTTGCTTGACAGCTTTGATGATGTTGTGGGTTGCAATGAGAGTGTTGGATCCAGTAGAACAACCGAAATCTGCTATGGCAAAAGTATTAGAAGTTCCACAGGAATTGCTGAATTCCAGCATATCTTCAATTGCTGAATTCACCAATACTTTGGCAGCTTCCACTATCCCTCTCTGCAATTCTCAATTGTAACAGATTAATTATCATTCTTTATAAATTGTAGCCATGGCATGAGCTACCCTAACCATCTTTGTTTCCATGAAAATACTAGTGCATGTTTCTACTGCAAATAGATCTCAAGCATAACAAAGTTAAGGAAGAGAGAGATACAACGAATTGAGAGCCAAATAAACCTATTATTCTGTATTGTTCTAGACTTCTAGTAGTGTTGAACAGCTGTAGATTGGGTCCTGCTAACATCATTACCTGGGAGTTAGAATTCTGAGAATAGCGTGCTCTCCATCTCCCTTGGCCATTATAGGACTTATTGTCTCTTGAGTTGCCATCTCTCTCTCTGATTAGTTGAACTCCGCCTTCCAAGGAGGGGGATATTTATCTGAAGAAGGATTTTCTTACACATGCATTCCATGTGGCGTGCGTGCCAATAAATTTAATGATATTGGCAAATATTTTCATTGGATTACAAAAGTAGGGTAGTTTTTTTTTTTTGAGGAAAATAAAAGTAGGGTAGTTGGTTTACCTGGATTTGACCATATAGGGAGTGTTGAACTCATTTTTGGTATTATCCGATGGTGGATGAATTGGTTGTTGGTGTTGAACAATGTTCCGCTATCACAACTTGAACAATGCGCAGTACTAAGCATTAACCTTTCACACTACCAACCTCGTCACACAGGCAGACTGTGTTGAGACCTCGTCAAACAGGCGGACTGTGTTGAGACTAAGCAAGACTAACTTGCACAGGCAGGTTGCGTAGAACTTGAGCTGAGGAAGATAGAAAAACTTACAAACACTAACAACCAGACAACAAATAAGAATAGAGAGAAAACTCTCTTAAAAACACTCAAAGAAATGCTAGAGAGAAATGCTAGAAAGCTTAGGATATATTTTCCATTAGAAACATGGCCTTCATATAGGCTACAAGAACTAATAATCTAACCTAGAAATTAGAAAACTACCAAATCTAATAGTTATTTAACAATCAAGATCAAATCTAAATCATAACAACCTAGATATAATCCAGATGGTGTTGATCTTTAACACTCCTCCTCAATACCAACTCCCGCACTTTCCACCATGTCGAGCTGACGACAAAAGCGTTCAAACTTGTTGCCACACAAGCCTATTGTGAACATATCTGCGACTTGATCTTCAATCTTCACCTGCCTCAGCTCCACTTCTTCTTCAAGAACTTTTTCCCTAATAAAGTGATAATGAACCTCCACGTGTTTAGTTCTTGCATGAAACATGGGATTCTCAGCCAAACGTATTGCTGATTGATTATCACAATACAAAGGAACTACATACTCAATCGACTGATGTAAATCCTTCAACAATTGCACAAGCCAAGTGCTCTCCTGAGCTGCCATTGCTGCAGCTCGATACTCTGCTTCTGTTGTGGATAAAGACACCCTTGGTTGTCTTTTACTGCACCAGAAAACTGCTCCAAACCCGAGTTTAAAAACATACCCAATAGTTGAATGCCGGGTATCATGATCACAATAGCCAACTAATCTGCAGTCTTCACCTCTCTTTTACAAAATTCCATTGTCAAGTGTACCCTTGACATATCTCAAAATTCTTCTGACTGCTTCCAAATGAGGCTTCAATGGGTTTTGCATATACCGGCTCATCACACCGACCGCATAGGAGATCTCTGGTCTTGTTTGAGCCAGATATATCAAACTACCCACCAACTGACGATACATCGTTGCATCTTCCAAATCTTTTCCTTCATGAGCACACAACTTGGCATTCGGCTCCATAGGCGTCGATATTGGTTGGTAATCGTGCATTCCAAATTTCTTCAGCAAATCTTTGCAATATTTCTGCTGATGAAAAAAAGATATTTTTTTCTGTACGGTCAATTTCAAGACCAAGAAAGTGCTTAAGCTGTCCAAGCTCTTTCATCTGGAAGCGAGCTGATAAATTCTGCTTTGTCTGGAGAATTTCCTCTTCACTATCTCCTGTGAGGATTAAGTCATCCACATAGACCAGCACTATAGCTAACTTCTCTCCACTAGCTTTACAAACAAGCTAGAGTCTGCAGTTGTTACAGAATAACCAGCCTGGACTAAAAACTCAGCAATCTTACCATAATAGGCCCTTGGTGCTTGCTTTAATCCATAGAGAGCCTTCCGGAGTTTACATACATAGTCAGGATGATCTTGACTCTGAAAACCCTTTGGTTGATTCATGTAGATCTCTCGATCCAACTCCCCATGTAAAAATGCATTCTTCACGTCCATCTGCCACAGGTTCCAGTTCTTACCAGCTGCAAGTGCTAGTAGAACTCGCACAGTTGTAAGCTTTGCGACTGGACTGAACGTTTCATCGTAGTCTAGTCCATACAGTTGAGAGAATCCTCGAGCTACCAAACGAGCCTTATACCTCTCAATCGACCCATCTATGCGACGTTTTATCTTGTAAACCCATTTGCAAGAAATAGGCTTTACTCCTCTTGGCAGTGGCATAAGCTCCCAAGTCTGGTTATGATCCAATGTTGCAAGCTCCTCTTCCATAGCCTCAATCCATCCTGAGCTCAAAGATGCTTCTTCAAAACTTTCAGGTTCTTTTACATCTTCTACAACAGCAGCATTGGCATACTTGGGATTCAGCTTCTTAGGTCTTACCGATCTTCTCAGCTGAGCTAGCGGTTCAGCTGCAACCAACTCGCCTTCTTAACTTGACTCACTATCTCCACTTGGCTCACCTTCTTTATACTCAGCTGCACTCAGCTCGCCTCCTCCACTCGGGTCGCTATCTCCACTTGGCTCACCTTCTTCATGTGGCCTAACTTCTTCATTTGGCCTTTAGTTCACTTCTGTTTGCCAAGGACTTTGAGCTACAACTACACCATCTCCACCATCTTCTAAAACTTCAGCTTCTCCTAAATTTAGTTTAACTTGAGAAAACTCTACTGTCTCTTTTAGATTATCAGAATCTGACAGTGCTTTCTACTCTGAGGACCACCGCACAAATGCCTCATCGAACACTACACCATCTTCATCATTTGAACAACCTGAATCAACAATCCAGTCGTTCTTATAATCGATTTGATTATGTGTTGTTGCCGTAAATGCAAACTCTTCGTCTTCTGCAGCAAACAATGCTTCAGCATCCCATTCTTCTTCGTCTTTGAATGTGGCAACATTGCTTTCCATGCTTCTAAGACCACTAGTCTTTCGCCATGTGTCCATTCTTGTTACAGTTGTAACACTTCCCTTCGAACCTCTTTCCATTGGAATGGTTCTTCGAGCCTCTTTCACAAGTGCTCGTCTCACCATGATGACTTTTAAACTTGTCACCATTCTTCATGGATCCATCATCACCACGCTGCTTAGAATTCCACTTGTTTTTCTTTGCATAGAGTGCCTCTTCTTCATTCTTCAGCGAGACTCCTCCCATTTGCTTAGCTAAGTCTTCTAGACTGGCTAGAAAATTCTCAAACTCCTCAAGTGATGGCTATTTTGGCCGACCTTGTACAACAGCAATAAAGCTTCTAAATTCCGGCCTTAAACCATGGATAAGAATCCGCTTCATCCTGGATTCGTCGATAGATGCTTCTGGATCCAACTCCGAAATCTCACGGCACAAGAACTTCACTTTGTGGAAGTATTGTGCTATTGTCATGTTGCCTTGTGTCACCGACAACTAGAGGTGAGCAAAAAATCCGAAATCCGTACTGAATCCGAATGGATCCATACCGAAAATAGGAAATCCGAACTGTTCCGTAACGAAACGGAATGGAATCCGAACTGTTTGATGAGAAATGGAACGCAATGGAGTTTTAAACCGAAAATCTGTGGAGCTCCGAGATCCGAACAAAATAGTGTGAATAGGTAGTGCCAAAAAAATTGAACCTGGAGCCCAACCAAATTTCAAATTCTTTACAATAAAAATTGGGGGGAAAATAAAAAGTATGTAATAAACTTGATATTTTTAGCTCTTATTTTATTTTCATAACAAATTACTTAATAATTTTTGTACGTTATTTTAAATATAAATTATACTATGATTTTATAAATATTATTTTGAGTACCAAATAACTAAATATGGTTATCATATAAAAATTGTAAAAAATATATCAAAAATTGTATTATTTTTACACAAATGCATTAAATAATATTTTTTAAAATAATAATATTATAAAATAATTTTATAAATTTTATAAATAGAAGTGTTTAAGTTGCAAATGCATGGTTTAATGTAGTTTTGTAAAAAAACGACCTGGTTTCAAATGAGCTTATAGAAAATTGCTAACTAGTTAATAGGCACATAAAAATATAATTTAGAATTGAAAAAATCCCAAAACTAAGAAACTAAGAGTATAGCATTGGTAATAGTAATATATTATGTGTATTAAAATAATTTTACATAATGACTTACTCTTCTATTATTTGGTGAATATATAATGATTGTAAGTTATTTTGAATTCATTATCGAGGAGTTTTTTAATGCATATTTTATGGTTGAATTAATTTTTCTTATATTTCTCTTATTCGGTATGAAATTCATGTATTATATGTATGTTATTTGCATATTTGGCTTAGTTTTTTCATTATTTTTCCAACTATGGTTTTATGAAAATCTAAAAAATCCGTAAGATCCGCTCCGAAAATCCGAAAATCGATGTTCCGTGGAGATCCAAAAAACCGTAAAATCCGTACCGAAATTATGGTCTCCGAAAATTATGGAGCTCCGAGAATTACAAATGGAATGGAGTACCGTAAGACAGGAACCGAAATATTTGGAGCTCCATTCCGAAACCGTTATTTGGCACGGAGACTGTACCGTGCTCACCCCCTACCGACAACGACTCGTTCTCTAAAATTTGAAGCTTCGTATCATTCTTTTTAGAGAACCGAGTGACAAGTGTATCCCAAGCTTCTTTCGGCGTTTCAGCTTTCTATATGCATTGCAGCATTTCCTTTCCTATTGTTGTCTTTAAAGTGAACATTGCCTTGCCCACTTTAATCTTCCACTTTCGCAACTCTGCGGCTTCTTCCGGTTGTGCTACCTCGGTACTATAGACAACTTCCCATAGGTCTTGTCCTTGCAAGTAGGTCATCATGCAAGTTGACCACGTATTGTAGTTGTTATTGTTGAGCTTCTCCATTGCACCAATAACTTGTAGGTCGGTCATTGTATCGACAAAAGATTCTCACAAAACACCGATACGTGATCTCCTAAAGAAGGACCGGCTCCTCTACCAGATTGTTGAACAATGTTCCGCCATCACAATGTGAACAATGCGCAGCACTAAGCACTAACCTTTCACACTACCAACCTCGTCACACAGGCAGACTGTGTTGAGACTAAGCAAGACTAACTTGCATAGGCAGGTTGTGCAGAACCTGAGCTGAGGAAGAAAGAAAAACTTACAAACACTAATAACCGGACAACAAATAAGAATAGAGAGAAAACTCTCTTAAAAACACTCAGAGAAATGCTAGAGAAAAATGCTAGAAAACTTGGGATATATTCTCCATTAGAAATATGGCCTTTATATATGCTACAGAACTAACAATCTGACCTAGAAATTAGGAAACTACCAAATCTAATAGTTATTTAACAATCAAGATTAATTCTAAATCATAACAACTTAGATATAATCTAGATGGTATTGATCTTTAATAGTTGGAACTGATACTAATGATTAAAAGATGCTGCTAAGTCAAGCGCTCACTGGACTACGGACTTAGTCTAGTTCAGTCCAGTCCAAGTCCAAGTAGTCTAAGTCAAGCGCTCACTGGACTACGGACTTAGTCCAGTTCAGTCCGGACAACCAAATGCAGCATGAGCTTCAATGGCAACCAAAGTAGAATATCTTCAATGAGACCACATGCTCTTGCCTTAGTCAGCTCCGCTGTGTCCTGCCAAAGGGAGCCATATATAGCATTCCGCCATTTACTGATAGAGTATATAAACTGCTCTCCAGGTAAATGTAGTACTGTAGCTAAGGGAGGAAATTTCAGGAAAGAAAGAAAAGAGAGGAGGAATATGAATGAATTGATTAGCATTTTCCCGAATCGAAACAAGAACCAAGCATTTCTTTAAATAGAAGACAGCAGTGAATCGACAGACATGTATGTATGCATGTAAATCATTAGTAAAACCTTCTTTCTGCAGTTTAAGAAGCACAACTAGGCCTTGCAAGAATTCCGCTTGAGTACCATGAATATGTTTAGAGTCTTTTGTTTGTCTTTGAAGTTGTGGAGATTTTCAGAGAGCTTCTTGGGGTAACGTTCAAACACAGAATCAACAATGTCATCCCCAAAATGTTGTCTGATGAGTTCCTCAAAGATAGCTCCCATTAACTTTGAAAGGGGTTGTACAATGGATCGACTGATTGAGGGTATCGGGTTGCCTATCACCGATGAGATTCTCTCGACGCTAAAATATGCACTTCTCTGCAACACTGCTTCCATCTCCTGGATGGTTGGATTGTATATTGGTAGATTGAAAGCCTCTAGTTTCTCTTCACTAATTAGTCCCTGTTTAAAATGTTACACTAGATGTTATCTTTGTCAAAAATGACCAGCTCTACTTCTCAAATAGGTAGATATTAAATTGCTATACATTGAAAGCCTCCAATCTGCCTTTACTAATTAGTACCTGCAGAGACCATAATGCATATTGCAGATGTTATCATACTGAATGACAGGGCTTATGTAGTCTTACCTCTTCGGCCATGTCTGCAAGACAAGATCCGAGGATGTCATTGAGAAGACCCCGAAAAGTTTGAGAAGAGAAGGTTCTTTCTGCTTCACCTGATACAGTGAGAACCAACAACCCTCCATCCACAACTTCTTGGGCCCTTGCATTCAGAAATCTCTCCATGTCATTCTGAAACTGAGCAGCATAGGCTTTCGCTACTTCTTTCGAGACTCCTGAACAATGGATGCTATCCTTATTCCATGCTGGAGAATTAACATCCATGACCTCATCAGGGACCTTAGAGAGCCAATGCAGAGCACATGAGGAGTGCCCCAGATGGAGACTGGACTTGGGGAACAGCCGGTTGTGGAAGCTACCGGGCACTCCTGCAGCGAAGAATTCGCCGGAGGGAGGCAAGTTTCCAAAGAGGGTGTTGAAGTCATTGTTGACATGATCATTGAAGAATACTTGGAACTCTAATGAAGGATGATTCGGGTGTTGAGACTGATATTTGTGCTTTACAGCTTCAATGATGTTTTGGGTAGCAATGAGAGTGTTGGATCCAATAGAACAACCAAAATCTGCAATGGCAAAAGTACTGCAAGTTCCAGAGGAATTGCTGAACTCCATAGTCTCTTCAATTGCTTTCTTCACCAGTACTCTAGCAGCTTCTACTACCTCTCTCTACAATCATCAAGATCAGATTAATGATCATTCTATAATTGTAAGCTCTAGTGATAGCATGATCTACTTTTAACCCCTGACCATCTTTGTTGCTATGAAAAACACTTGTGCATGTATATATGGGTAACAGATCTCAAGCTTGACAAAGTTAAGAGATACAATCAAGGATTGAGAGCTAGGAACCGTCTCATTTACTTGAGTAGATTAGATGTGTGATCCATAGCTACACAAACGCATTCAATATGTTGAAAGGATCTGTATATGCAGGACTAGTAATACATCACTATTAGCAAAAAAAACCCTATCACTCTGTTGTTCTTCAAGTGTTGGATAGCTACAGAAGTTGAAAATCCTGCTAACACCAGTACCTGGACGTTAGAATTCTGAGAATAGCTGTGCTCTCCATCTCCCCTGGCCATGGGATAAGACATAGGACTTGCCTTGAGCTGCCATCTCTCTCCCTGTCTCGGATTGAAGTCTGCCATTGAAAGAATGGGATGTTTATAAGGAGATTTGTGTGAAGAAAGAATCTGTAAACAATAAAAACTTTACAAAAGAAGCTGGCTGGGTAGACACCAAACGCCCGGTTGTTCCTCTTAGTATCCGGCGGCCTTTTAAAGCCTAGGAAGGTGACTAATCTAGAATCGGACATTATTGGACTCATTATTAGGAAGCTTCTCTCAACGTCTTGGATGAACAAAAACGGAATGGTGGAGTTGCTTTAAAACTTTCAAACTAGTAAGAATCATTACAAATAAAGCACCTTGTGCTTGTGAATTTGTTGATTTTATAATTCCCATCCCACCAAGTTGTATGTTAAAATATAAAAAGTGAGAATAACGACAGAGATATCAATTTGGAAATTAAAAATTCTATATGCTTCAAATCATTAAGATAGAAAATAGGTTTTTGGTACAGTTGGTACCCATATTTTTTAGTTTGAGACAATCATGTACCTAAACTTTTTGTAGAGACATTTATGTACCTGGAATTTTCGCGGGCAATTCAGTCACGGGTCTTGGGCGGGGCATGTGCTGACGTTGTTTGCTGCCCCAAAATTGGGCTCCTGCCCGTTGCTCAAAACGACGCCGTATGGATGCAAAACAACGCCGTTTTACATCCATGTGGCATACGTGGGTCCCACCCTTTTCCCAAAGACTTACCCGATTTTTCGCCCCAGTTCTTACCCGGTTAAGAGGTTCAACCGTTTTGAAATGATGTCGTTTCACATCAAAAAGTTTCTCCAGCTTATTTTCCAAAACTGATTTCGATTAATAAACAGAGCGCTCAATCGGCTTTAATTAAATAGTTATTTCAGTCAATTTAATAATATATATGAAAAATGTGAAATATATAACTCCCTTCCTGAAAAGTCCAATCCAGACAAGACTCGCCTCTACTATAATTTTTAAATATAAATCCCATAATAAATCCATTTATATACAAATAATAAAACTTTAAAAATATTGCTTGAACATCGGTTCGCTTTGTCTTCTGGTGTGAAGATATCTCATCTCAAATCCAAAAACAGGGAACTGGCTAGCAGTTGGAGATACAGCAAATCAAATTCAGAAACAAGTTTATGCTTCTTTTTGCTTAATAAGAACAACCACTAAAACCTAAACCCAACATTAAACTCGACACCACAACCGCCGCCGCCGAAATCCAGAACCACCATTTTAAGAAAAAACAACCACAACCACCATCCAAACCAACACCACTACCACCCCTCGACATCTCCTCTTCTATCGCACCCTTCAGATGGACAGTTGCTCGTAAACCTCGAAGGAGGCCAAGTTGAGGACAGTCGCCGACGCAGGCGAGAGAGCGTGAAGAGAAAGCCGCGGTCGTCTTCAACCCCACCAAGGAGGAAACCCTCACTAGCCCTTCAAGACTTCTATCTAATCCAACGCTACGGAGTCGTCTACATCCGTTGCGATTGTGTTTTTTTCTTTTTAATTCAGGGTGGAGAGCGGTGGAGTTTAGTGTCATTGGTGGTGGTGGTGATTTGCAGTGGTGGTGATTTGTCATTTGGATGTATTTTTATTTCTAAAATTTGGGCTGGATATACCAAATAGATTATAAAAAACCTATTATCACTTTTTTGATAAATAAACCCTATTATATCTTATTGATATAAGTATTGTGTTTAATCCAGTTTATCTTTGCTAAAAAAAAAGTATTGCGTTTAATCGGCAAAAAACAATATTGTGTTTATCCCAAAAAAAATGTTTTGTATTGTTTTTTTTCAAAAGTATTGCATTGTTATTTATTATAGAAACAAATCCATTCACAATAGATCATGATTTGGCTTTGGTTGAACCTCTCAAATCAGGTAGAACCGGATGGGAAGTTAGGTGAAGAGGTGGGAAATGGGTGAAGCCATTTTGACATTTGTATGTGAAACGACGTCGTCTTGCTTTAATACGGCGTCGTTTTAAGGACCGGGCAGGAGCCCAATTTCGGGTAACATCCACGTCAGTATATACCCCGCCCGAGACCCATGACTGAACTGCCCGCGAAAATTCCAGGTACATAAATGTCTCGACAAAAAGTTTAGGTACATGATTGTCTCAAACCAAAAAATATGGGTACCAACTGTACCAAAAACCCGATAAAAAATAAAATAACTGGTATATATATTGATCATTTGAGCAGTTACAGGCATTGCATCTGGCATACTAGTTAATTTAATAATATTCCTGGACCCTTTCGGTGTAGCAGCACAATACTACATAGAGATGTGATATTTTTGCAGCATAATATCACATAGAGAAGTGATATTTCACTAATGAGCTGTAGCTCAAGTCTATTGTTGTCTTTATTTTCTTTTAGGGGCTGAAGGTTTCGAGCTCGAGTCCGGAAAGGTGCCCAAAGAAACGGGCTAGAAATTGGTAGTGTACAATGGATATTAGACAAACTGAAAATGAAACATGTCAACAAGACATGAAACTCCAAACCAAGCAGCCTAAAGTTGACCGTGTACATAAATGGAGTTTCGACAAGCTGAAAATGAAACATATCCAAATTATGAATAAGACAATTAGAGTTCCAACTCAAAACCCACACCACCGTGGGGTTTGAGGTAATTGGTAAGCGATTTGGTTTCGATAGAAGTCTCCGTATATGCAGAAAGTCTTCATTGAGAGATTCACTCGTCATAACCAGATACGCGAACTGGGTTGATTCCGGATTAGTCGGGGCGAACATGATGGGAAACCAAAACCCAGAAAAAGCACACCAAACACCCACCGCCAAATGCAACAAAAGGGTCAACAAGACATGAAAACTCCAAAACAGGCAAGTAGCTTATAAGGAAGATTTGATAGACATTTCTAAACCAAGATGTCCTGCACTTGGTTGATCAATATCAAACATAGTGTTAAGCTCCCTCGAAAGTCGTTCCATTGCAATGGCCGGCAAGCTAAATGTGGCTATAATCCTTTTCTCTCCTTTCTTATTAGTAAATGGAAAAAAGTAGCCGCATCCCGGGCACTCCTGGTATCCAGCATCAACAGGCCCACCATATGCCGCCACACCCCACCCATAATCCAACTCCAAGAACCCTATATGTGTCACACCCGTCAACTCAAAGGTTCTTGCGGTTACGTAGCCAGGCCTGCCTTTAGTGACCATCAAGGAAGCCACAGAGCTGAAGTAGTCTCCAGAGAACTGTGCTTTAGCCTTTTTCACCAGCTCCAACGCATATCCTAGTGGGTTTCGGGTGAGGTTTGATGCCGTCGTGAGAGCTACCGGGCAGACAATGGCATTGCCGTAGTACCCTCTTGGCAATGGAGGGTTAAAATGCTTGTGCCGTGCATTGAGTGTGCACATTAGACGCACTTCTTGGCTAGGAGGAAGCTGAAGAGCTATGGTTCTACACTTCCATAGATATGCTGTTAATATGTCCAATGAGGTGTACTGCTTTCCTGGAGGGACAAGGCTTCTTAGGGTGGATAGTTCCTTGGGGCCAAAGAGAAATGAACTATCTACCAATTTTTCATGACTTGAATGATCAACTACACCTGGGGCAGTGTCCACGTACTCAAGATGCTGGTGAGTTACCTTTGGTGGGTCAATGGAATCAAGAACATGCCTTTCCCATACTGGTAAGATTGAAGGTGCATCAGCTCCACAGGCGATTTCGCTCACAGCTGAACAGAACTGGAAGATGCCTAGAGCATCGCTCATGTTGTGGTTGAATTTGATGGCAAAGGTGAAACCTCCACATTTCAGGCGTGTTACCTTTGAAAGAAAAAAAAAACACATGAGCAACAAGACAATAAATGCTAGCGTATTTCATCAATTAAGTAAATTGAAGCAGATAATTTCTTTTTGAGAAAAAAAATTGAAGCAGATAGTTAATATACGTATACAGGTCATGCATAAATTATTTTATTCAGACAAGTTTGGATTGGAGGGAGGTTCTCAATGAGCACTTACCTACTAGGAGGGAGCTGTCGGTGGGCTAAATTCATGGATGAATCTATTCAAGCATATACTTGTGTTTCTGTTTGCCGGGGATTGTGCAAACTACACAACCTTCCACTACCACATCTAACCATTGTTGGGCTAGACGAGCGGTGTGCTGGGCCGGGCTCTGAGAAGGACAAATATGTGGGCTAGAGTAGACCCAAATCTGTTTATGGACCAAAAATCATGGCAAAAGAGAGGGCTTGGATACCTATCCGGGGTAACCAAGATGAGGGTATCTAGATATGTGCCGGTGGGCGTTTGCTTGGATAATTCGACGGGAAGCATTCCCTAGAGCAAGCTTGGGGTGATATCTATGCGTAACCAAGGGCTAAGGCTTGCTAAATTACATCTACTCCTAAGTATAAGGAAAAGTAAAAGACATAATAAAATAAGGAAATAAGGTACATATGTATTTTTGATTGATGTGTGATGTGGAATTACAAGTACATAAGTCCTACTTATACACATTACGGAACCTTAATCATAGGCATAGAAATTAATCACGGTCTCAGCTGTGATGGGAACTAAAGCCCACTATTCTTGGTCCAGCCCATTTTCGTGGCTCAAACACTTCCATAATAAACAAATATATATACTAAACCTACTCGAACTGCAATAAACCTGTGGCTAGAACAAATACATCTATATATACAGAGAGAGAGATCACAAACCTGAAAAGTAAGTAAAGGGGAATTTAGAATCTCACTAGAGCCAGGGACATGGAAGAGAAACTCATCAATGTGAGGGTAAGGATGGTGAGGCGCGACTCCCAATTGTTGAAGAGTAACTTGAGCATCTGCCTCAGTAAACAAGACACCTTCACCATTGCATTCCACCGTCAGCTTCCTATTAGGGCCTTCCCTTAGCCTACCAGCCATTGGATAGTAGAGCACCAATGCTTTGGCTATTGCCTCCCTCATGACCCTAACTGGGTCCTTCCTGAGGGATTGTGATGGTAAAAATATATCTTCCTCACAAAGCATCGCAAACCCTCTTGGTCATCGATGTCTGATAAGTGCTTGAACTCATGAGGAGTCGGTTTGGCTGGCCGGAGTAGCTCCGGCTCACGTCTGTGAATCTTGAACACAAGGGAGGAGGGCGTTGTTGGTGGAGGTAATTCCATGGGAGCTAGCTACCTAATCTTTTCTTTTTTTGAGTAAATTAGGGAATTGGATTACACCCTTCATTTGTAGAAGCCAGAAGAGAGCTCTTTTGATACATATGCATCGCACCTTGGAATTGGATACCAAACAATTTGGTCGTGGCAAACTTCCCAGAATAAACTAATTTAAGCTAGCAACTAGCATCTTATTGTAGTCATGCCATGCATCTAGTAGAATAATTTGCATGTTTGGTATGGAATAATTAATAAATCTGACACACCTGGTGATTTAAAAAAAATTCTGACAGTCTTCCAAATTAAACTAATTAAGATAGCAACTAGCATATTATTGTAGTCATTTTTATCATTCTGGCCGGGCACAAATCTTTCAAGAGTATTAAATAAGATACAATAATGCAATTTGCTCAATAGAAGAAAGATTCAATAATGCATGGATTAATTATTCTGACACACCTGGTGATTAAGAAAAAAAATTATGATGTATCTAATACCTCCAACGGCAGCAGACTGTTCAATAATTAATTATTCTAAGACAAAAGAAAAAAAAACACAAAATCTTTTGTGTTATAAAACACATGTATGAATACTATTATACCAACCTAAATAGTATTAACATACACCTTATTTATATTGTACCAGGGTTGAATAAAAATCCGTGTGGAAAACAACTCTTCTTGTTCCTACATTTTCATCCCATTTCCTTTCTTCATCTTTATCTTCTTCTTCCTCCTCTTCACATTAATTCTCCACACCTATAAACACTCCATTTACAACACGTTATCAGCACGAACGATCTCTACCCAAGCTAGAAGAAAACCAAAGCAAACAACTGAAGAAAAAAAAGGGGAAGAAAAACACTGAAAAAAACAGAGCTCGTCACCTTACCCACGCCTCGGTCACTGTTCACCGCGAAGGGCTCCGCGCCTCATCTCACGCCACCGCCGCCACTGAAGCCTCGCCCGTGCCGTCGCCTACAGAACAGCGCCGCCCCCGTCCTCAGCCGCCGTCAGACGCGCCGTATGGAGGAGAAGACCCGACGAGTGGTTCGTTGGATCCACCCTTGCCCGAACCTCTTTTTGCGTCTTCCCCCGCCACCAGCGACGACGCTTGCGCCGCTCCTCGCCGCGACCAGCAGGTGATGCGAAGCCACTGCCGTCGCTCGTCTCGCTGCCGTCTGCAGCGTCTCGCAGCAAGGAACGATGCGACCTCGCAGGCCCGACCCGGCGACCCTACCCATCTCCTCCCTTGTGCCCTGCCGACGACGCTACCCCACCTCCTTCCTCGTGCCGCCGGTCGCTCGCCTGTGTCGCACGCCTCGCCCTGCTCTCTTTGTCTCGCCGCCTGTCGTCCCGGCGCCGCTGCAACACCCGATGTGAGTTGCAGACCCGACCACGCAGACCTGACCCGGGGTTCCTGATCCGGATGCGCGACCGGGCCGCGGGTTGGGTCCTGGGCTGGGCACTTGGGTTGGCACTGTTCGGCCCACTGTAAAAAAAAAGTCAAAAAAAAAAATGGAAGAAAAAAAATGGAAGAAAAAAAAAGAGAAAAAGAAGGGAAAAGAAATAAAAAAAGGGGAAGAACAAGAGAAAAGAAAAAGAGAGCAAAACAAGAAAAAGAAAAATGTATTCTGCTTAACAAAAAGAGGAGAGAATTTATACTGCTGAAAGATTTATCAAGTAAGCGTATATACCCTCTATTATTATGTTTTACTTAGTGTTCAATATTGGTCGGCTAAGCCGCCTTATCTATTTGTTGGCCGGCTAAGCCGTCTTATCTCTTTGTTGGCCGGCAAAGCCGCCTTGTTTCATTTGTTGGCCGGCTAAACCGCCTTTTTATCGAAGGATATTTTATGTTTTTATTTAAATTATAAATGGGCTCATAAAAGGCCCATTGCCTTTTATTTTTGGTTATTGGGCTATGAAAATGCCCATTATATTTTTTTTCTTGCTTTAATTTACGTTTTGATTAGGTTATAAGGCCCATTGCATTTAATTTTTATTTATTTAATTTTAATTGGGCTAATTAATAAAAGGCCCATATTTATATATTTTATTTATAATCTTTTATTTATTTAATTTTGGAATCATGTTACAAATATTGGAGGCCCTTAAAATTTTCGGAAGAAATTTGTTATGGGCATTGAATGCATTTAAATGCATATCGTCTGGAAGACGCAATAAAAGAGAAAATACAGCAAAGACTGGATGTCTTACTGCCAAAAGATCCCTCAGATCTTTAAGGAAAATTAAAGAAAGATATGACCACCAGAAGATGGACATTATACGACCACCAGAAGATGGATATTATTCTTTCTTACCCTGAAGGCGCAAGTTATTTTTATTGAAAGCTTTTATTTTATGTTCTGTTTAATTATTATTTGTTATATTTTGTTTTATTATGTTTACTTTACTATTATTATATTCGTTTGTGGAATAATGGTTCAAGCATTTGTCCAGGAGACAATGCAAGTTGACATCCAAGGGGGAGAGTTATATGTGTGGATGTCAACTATTTTACATAACATGTACAATCTCAAAATGAGAAAAAGATTTATACGCTCTAGAAAAGCATAAGTTTGAATATGTTCCTGAAGAACGCACGCTTTTCTATGATCTAGAAGATCATATATTTACGCTCTGGAAGAGCAAATACTCTTGAAGAGTACAGAAACTCTCACTTACAGTAATAAAAGATATTATTATGGATCCCGTTGAATTGACTCTACTCTATTCCCTGAAGCGAATAAGACAGTATAATTAATTATGCCTGTGGCCGTGAATGAGATTATAATTACAAGGCTGAGAGAAAGCATGCATATTATTATTGCATAATGGAGCCATAATTAGAGAAAATTCACAAAGAGGAATCGTTCTCATACATGAGTTTAAACAGTTGTTTATCTGTTGGGTACAACATTAACCCTGAAACTTTGAGCCTCACTGTTAATGTTGACCCTAACACTGTCGTTCCAGGAAAATCACATACCACCCATGTTATTTTCTCCAGGTATCTCAAACCAATTCGTTGCAGGAAAACGGAGTGGGATTACACCATGATTCTCTCCTGCTTGCCACAAAGTCTCAGTAATCAGTACCATGTTGGGCTTGTACTTATTCTTCAGATCCCTTAAGGTACGCACAAAGTCTTGAGACCTTCTTGCTACACCCCTGCAATTCCATAGTAGAAGTCGTACCTTAGGCCATGTAGGTGGTAACCCAGTCACCCTTGGGACGCTCTGAGCCAACATAGATACCTGATAATAACTGCTTTGATTTAAAATTTGACATGAAGGCTCTAGCTGAAATTCCTGCAGTCTATCAGATATGAAAAATATAATAGAGTTAGCCGAGCCATAAAAGGAAGCTCTTAGATTGCTTTGGTCCTCTAGGAAGAATGTTTCTTCCATAGGAGTTACAAAGAACCTAGATGAATAAAGTTCATCAACAAACACTAAACGAGGAATTCTCGCCAGATCATTCGGTAATTCCTCTTGCTGCTCATTCACCATGCTATAAGCTAACCTATTCCTTCTTCCTAGAGAGGCACCCTCAACAAAGAAAACAGTAGCTGAGGAAGGCATTTTTCTTGTCTTCTTGAGTTCTCTGAGTTTTCTGCATCTTTCTGTCTCAACCGCCTCCGTTTCTTATAGTCTGAGATTAGACAGCTAGGTGTCAGTTTTTCAAATGTGGACCCTTTTTCCTATCTCCGAAAAGATCCAGAAGATTTTTCGGCAGTTAAAACTTTGCATTATTTGTCAATAAACTCCAAAGCTTTTCAATCTTCGAGGTTTTGCTTTTGGAAAAGTTTGCCACTACTTTAATTATTGTCCAATAATTCTGATCTTTTCCGACATGAGTGGCAAAAATAAGCCTAATATTGACACATGTATTGCAGCCTGAAGCTAGCAACTGAGTAATTGAAACTTACCATATCCAGCCAGAAGCTGGAATGCACTAGCCTGAAGTCAGCAATTTTAAGTGTTTAAACACACAGTTTGCACAGCCCGAAGCTGAGACTAACTAGAAGTTGGTAGATAGATATGTGATTTATACCTTCTATGCACGAGCCAGAAATTAGTAAATTATTTTCCTAAGTTATTATATCCTGCCTGAAGCTGGCACATAAATAGCAGCCTGAAGCTGGCACCAACTTGAAGTTGGTACATGGACTTATTGTTTGGCATGACCGGTTGGGCCATCCCAGGTCAATAATGATGCACGAAATTTATTTCGTCATTCATTGAAAAACCAGAAGTTTTGCAATCAATGAATTTCCACGTGTTTGTTTGCTGCAAAATTAATTATACGGCCTACCTAAGGTAAGATTGGCCTAGAATAACCAGCAAGTTTGGGAATAATTCAGGGACATATACGCGAACTAATAAATCCGTCGTGTTAACCATCTAGGTAACTTTATTGTTATAAATCGATGCATCGACTAGATGGTATATTGTGTACTTATTAGACGCAAGTTGGCATGTTGCGCGCTTATTATGATTAAGCCAACTGCAGGTATACATCCTTAATTATCTTGTAAGACTATATGTCTTGATAATGCTGATATATCTCTTCCATGGATAATGTATATTGTTGGAAATAAACCCAAACCGATCTGGCCGAATATTTCCAATTGATTGCAGGACCATTGCTAAAGAGATATTACTGTTTGAGAGCATGGTATTTGTGAATACCCGACCCAAAATCACTTGGGCCTATTCACCTATTCCTTTCACCTTCTTCCTCGGGTCAATCTCATATCATTGGAGTCGCCACCCAAGTTTTATTAAGGGCAAAACTTGGGAAAAACCTTCATATGACTCCTTAGGCAACCGGTCATGGCGAACCAAAGATATGGGATCGGGGGTTCGTCACGGATGGGAAGGTGTTAGGCACCCATCCGTGTTGGGTCGAAATCTTGTGCAATCAAAGAGCATAAATGTGCCTTATGCGCGTGTGCAAGTATGCAAGTGTGGAACACAAAGAAAAAGGGGCGGGGGGGGGGGGGGGGG